>CAUYPK010088486.1:0-15357 GCA_963574355.1 Loris lydekkerianus
ACAAGACTATGGGGAAAAGGCCAAGGAAGGGGAAGGGAGGGGGGAGGTTTTGGTGGAGGGAGGGTAATGGGTGGGGCCACATCTATGGTGCATCTTAGAATGGGTACAGGCGATTGCACTAATGTACACAGCTATGATTTAACAATTAAAAAAAATTTTAAAAAAAAGAAGAAAGAAGAAACACAAATCCCATTTACCACAGCAACAACAACAAAATAGAATACTTAGTAATAAATTTAAAAGAAGGAAATGAAAGACCTATTCACCAAAAACTATAAAACTTGGATGAAAGATATCAAAGACAACAACAACAAAACAGAAAGATATCCTGCATTTATGGATGGGCAGAATTAATAGTGTTAAAAATGTCCACTATACTACCAAAAGACACCTACAGATTTAGTGCAATCTCAATCAAAATCCCAAGAATCACAGAAATATAAAGAACAAACCTAAAATTTGCATGGAAGCATGATAGACCCCAAGAAGCCAAAACGATCTTGAGCAAAAAAAAAATGGACATAGCTGGAGGCATCACACAATCACAGTTAAAAATATAGTACAAAGCTATAGTAAGCAATACAGCATTGATTAAGTACTGGTATTTAAAAAAGACACAAAGACTGGCTGAGTGCCAAGGCTCATGCCTGGAATTCCAGTACTCTAGGAGGCTAAGGCACAGATATCACTTGAGGCAGGAGTTGAAGACTAGCCTGGTCAACAAAGTAAGATCTCATTTCTACAAAAAAAAAATAAAATAAAATAAAAATAAATCAGTACTAGCTACTTGGGAAGCTGAGGCAGAAGGATCAATCAGTTGAACCCAGGAGTTCGAAGTTACAGTGAGCTATGACAATGTGCAACACTCTACCCTGGGTAACAGAGCAAGACCTTGCTTCTAAACAAATAAATCATAGTATGGTGATTCCTCAAAAAAAAAATAAACAAATAAATAAATTACAGATCTAACAATCGCACTACTGTGTATATATCCAAAGGAAACAAAACCAATATTTCAAAAAGATATCTGCACACTCATGTTCACTGCAATACTAGCTACAATAGCCAAGAAGAAAGGAATGGGTACTATTCATTTAAAAAGAAGAAAATCCTATCATTTTTGATGCATGGATAAACCTGGAGCCACGGATGAACCTGTTAAGTGAAATAGGCTAGACACAGAAAGACAAATACCACATGATCTCATTTGTATGTGGAATCCAAAAATGTTGAACTCAGACCCCAAAAAAATAGAATGGTGGTTGGAGGCAGGGGCAGAGAGCATCGGGGAAGAGTTGAAAGGATATGCCATTTTAGTTAGTAGGAGGAGTAAATTCACAAAATCTATTGTATAAGTTGGTAACTATAGTTAATAATAATGGGCTGTATTTTTTAAATTATTTTTAAATTTCAGATTAATATAAGGGTACATACAGTTGGGTTACATTGCTTGCATTTGTTAGTTAGCATCTGTGTTATAGTTGAGTCTTTCACCCAAGAAGGATGCCATATACCCCTACCTTATCCCCACTAGATGGAACTTACCCTCCCCCTCTTCCCTCACTAACCCCCACCTGAATTTGTGTTTTCTCTTATGTGAGCCCATAGTTGTTTTCCTACTAGTTTCAAATTAGTACTGAGCACACTGGGCGTTTGCTTTTCTATTCTTGAGATACTTAATTGTGGAGAACATTCTCTAACGCCATCCAGGTAAACGTTTTAAAAATGTAAAGTTTCCATCTTTTTTAAGGCTGAATAGTATTCTCTGTGTGTGTGTGCGCGTGTGTGTGTGTGTGTACACACACCACACTTTATTAATCCATCCATCATCCATGGGTTGATGGGCACTTGGGTTTCCTCCACACCTTTGCGATTGTGAATTGAGTTGCTAAAAACATTCAAGTGCAAATGTCTTTGTGATAAAATGATTCTTTTTTTCTTCTGCGTAGCTACCTAGTAATGGGATTGCAGGATCAAATCGAAGGTCTACTTTTAGCTCTTTGGGGATTCTCCATACTTCTTTCCGTAGAGCCTGTGTTAGTTTGCAATCCCACCAACAGTGTAAAAGTGCTCCCTTTTCTCTATATCCACACCAGCATCTGCAGCTTTGGGACTCTGTAATGTGGGATATTCTCACTGGGGTTAGGTGATATCTCAAGGTCGTTCTGATTTGCATTTCTCTACTGATTCGGGATGATGAGCATTTTTTTACATGTTTTTAGCCATTCTTTTGTCTTCTTGGGAGAAGATTCTGTTCTTGTTAAAATCACCAGGAGTCAGTTTTAAATGTTCTCCCCACAAAAATCCAAGTATGGGAGGTAACACACATGTTAATTAGCTCAATTTCACCATTCTATAATGTATACATATTTCCAAACATCATGCTGTACAACATACACTATATACATGGACAGTTTTTGTCCTTTTTTTTTTTTTTTTAATTAACTGTTTTAAAGTAGAAAAACTTGATGAGACCCATGTTTTCAGAATGGTAACTGGCCAGGATGGGAAAATCATTTTAGAAAAGGGGGTCTGAAAGCAGGAAAACTGCTAAGTTCAGGCAAAAGAAAAGGACAGTCCAGAGAAAGGCAATGGGAATGAAGCAAGCAGAAGGGATGAGGAAGCATCCAACTTGGTGACTGAAAGCTTAAATCAGAGCTGGGAGTGGGAAGGGGTGCTGATCAAAGCATCCTGTCAGAATGAGAATCTGCAGAAGTCGGTGAGAAGCCTGTGTCAAAGTCAAATAGATCAAAGGCTAAGAGAGGAAATAAACCAAGAGGACAATGATTTTAAACTTACTTTCTACAAGAAGCTTGGTTAATTACAGAACACCATCCATAAATGGCATGCTAAGTGACAGAGCCTACCCTAAACACATAATCACAAACTCAAGTAGTGTGACTTTTCATCCTGGTGATCATCTTATTTACCATATCATAAACTTATTTTTCCTCCAACAAAATTGGAATGTAGAAACTAGAGGCCTGAGATGTCAGGAGCAAGACACGTTAAAAACAAAGTCATAAAAAGGAATCAGAGAATAAAAATGGAATCTGTACAAAGCACACAAAAATAACAAGCTGGCAGCGGAGAAGAGTTCAAAGAGGTTGGCCTGTCAGTTCTAAAATAAAAGCTTTCTCATTACAGATAGTCCTCATTCATCCTTACCTCGGCTGCAAAGTTTCCTTCCTGCCTCACTGGAAGGGGTCTGAAGGGACTGTGATGACACACACTTCTCTCAATGCCAACAAGAAATGGGCTTGTTTGCACCAACAGTGGTGGGTTTTTCCTCTTCCCCTGTGCTTTTGTAGCCTCACCTTGGAGTCTTATGTTACAGGTTACCAGTAGGGCCGGCATGTAACATTAGAATATCTGCAAACATAAACTGTTCATACTAGCTACCAGCATCAGATACCCCCTAAGTCTGAGCCCAGCGTGGTCACTCTTCAGCTGTTATAATGTGAGCTGAAATGTCCTTCATGGTGTAACTTCACATTCCCAAAGATAGTAAAGAAAACTTGGATTTCTATCTTGCTGTCTCTGAAACACACGAGACAATGGTCACTGACAGTGGTCAGTATTCAAAAGTCACCAGCCCTGTGCTAGCTAGATGGCTGGTGGGCACTCCAGGGCCACTGGTTAGCCTGCCAGCTCTCCCCTGCCTCTGCAGTCTCTCCATCCCACATACAGTTTCCAGCACCATAATAACCACCAAGTAAATGCCTTTTTTTTTTCCTTTTAAATATTAAACAACCATACAAAACCAGTCTTCAGTGAAACATGCTGGTGGTATAAGGATACAGATTTCTGGCTTTGACTCATTTCCAGTTATTATGCATTCCAAATCACATGCCAAAATTTTAATGAACTTTCAAATTTACATTTATGAAAACAGACCTTGGCACACATAAATGGGTTATTTTTTCATATCACTTTTCAAAAGGTGCCTCATAGCTAAAATGATTCTGAGCTGTCTTCTGTCATTCAAGATGAACTCTACAAAAGAACTAAGTGTTCTTACTTTTACACTAATTTATTCTACATTGATTTTACTCAGCATATGGTAAGCATATGGGAAAGAGAAGTGTATCTGGAAGCTGTTAGAACTGCATGTAATCAAAATCTACCAGTAGAAACCTAATTTGATTAATTGAAAATTAAAGTGGTGGTTAATCACTTGCTATTTAAGGGGGAGTATCACTTAAAAATGAATCCTTCTCAAACACACAAAATTAACTCTCTTTGTCCCAAGTCAACACTTACTATTCAATGGGCAGTAGAAAGAATGCAAGATACCCCTAAAAACCTTGAACAGGTAAGCCCTGACTTAATGTTAAAGTGAATAGAAAATCTTAAAAAGCTATTTGTAAAGAACTCTGTTCCTTAAAATATCACTTTAGCTGCTAATTGATCTTTAAAATGGAAGAAGGGGGCCAGGTAAATCAAGTGTTTCTTCCATATCTAATACTTAAATTTTAGTGTTTATAAACAATACAAATTCATACAGCTAGCCTGTTAGTTAAACATCTTTCATCAAACTATGCCTTGCAAGTCTGATGAAAAACTAAGAAAATATTTCTTAAGTCTAAAATTGCCTGGTCCAAGTAACTGGGGCCTACGATCAAAACTTCTATTATTTTTTGAAATGACAATGATATCACTAATGTCAAATTTTATAAACATTTCTCATAGCTTGCCTTAAAAAAGAGACCCTTGTGAGTTTTCTCCTTCTCTCCAAAACCTCTGGCATAACACAATAATCAAAAATAAAATTAATCTCATGTCCAATGCCAGCAAATGATTTCTCAGGATTACCCAATTTTGTCTTGCCCATGCATGTAAAATTTTGCTTACTAACTTCCTCCAAGATAGAGCAGCAATATTAGAACATTAGCTAATCACACAATGTCATGCACTCCACTCACAAAATAGAAGGAAAACGAAAAAACCCTGAAGCCAAGAAAATATATAAGTCAGTTGGCTTAACATTTTAATGTTAAAGTCATAATAAAATGTTAAAAGCATATTTTACAATAAGAATTATCATCAATCCAAATGAAGTATGTCTAACATTAAGGTTAGGCATTAAAATATAACACATTTTAAAAGGAATTTTACAAAAGCAGTTTATGTAGGGGGAGAAGCAGGCATACTAAATCTGGAAATTAATTAAATAACATTAAAATATTAAAATTACATCCCCAGCTGCTTACTACAGAAAGAGAGGGTCTATTTCAATGAATCAAAATACGATGGTTTAGGGTCTGTCTGCTGTCAATCAGAATCATAGTACCATGCTTTTGAGACTGCTCTAAGTTTAAAATATTTGCAAATTTCCTGTCATAAAGTTCATATTTATTGGCCTCACAAAACTGTAGGTTAAGGAAAAACCCACAGAACGTCTGAACACAGTAATGATGACAACAGACCTATTCCCTTACCTCTTCCCCCACAGTCCACCCTTCCTCTTTTATAAAGGAAAATGTCTTTGGTCTTATCAGTTTCCTTTCACAAACACTCAGCATCATGTATCCTCAGGAGGCCAATCCACTAAAGGGAGAATGAAAGTGTTTACAGATGGTAAAAACAGATAGGAGAGGACACTACCCTAGTGCCAACACTATCTTCCCAGGATCTAGAGACCTAAAGGGAAGAAATTCTAGTCCACAAAACCCCAGTCATAGCTTTGGGGAGGAACTGAAAGTAAATCTTGGAGGTAGAGAATGAAGAAGACAAAAGAATGGCTAAAGATTCAGGCTACAAGAAAGGATTAGACAGATAAGCACAAACTACTGCTTTACAGAGCCAGACTCCACACAATTCCCGTTTATATAGACTAGCCTCATAAAGCAAAAAACTAAACAAAAAGAAAAGTAATAAGTTCCCCCCAAAATGTTTTAAACCCAAATGGCAAATAGTATTTGGCATGTTCACTAAAACAAGTATGAAATAACTATGTATAGACCCCATAGGCTTAGCAAAAACAAATATGTCTAAGATCCTAATTATATTGTACTGAAAATTTTCTATTTTATGGCATCACTAATTCACACAGCTGTCATCTCCACATCCTCAAGGAACTCATAACCAGTAGAACACGGTACATGATTTCATTTTAAATAATTTACATTTTAAATATTTGGTGATTGTGTGTTACAGACATGACAAGGAATTACAAGCCAAAATAAACCGATGGGAATTAGAAGTACAAGCGTCCTGTTCGTTCCATGAAAAAGGGATGTCTGTTGTATTAGGCTTCTCATTTTTT
This sequence comes from Loris lydekkerianus, assembly GCA_963574355.1. NCBI lineage: Eukaryota > Metazoa > Chordata > Mammalia > Primates > Lorisidae > Loris > Loris lydekkerianus. The sequence continues at coordinate 6,269 of CAUYPK010088486.1, forward strand.
CCAGAATGTACAGTGCCCACAGCAGTATATGACCCGTGAAGATCTAAATGAGCATCAGTTCTATGTAGGCTCTTCAAATTCTCCCCATTCAGTCAACTTTGCTTTACAGCTGAGGTGAGAACTGAAATCTGAGGCTGCCTTCAGCGCTTCAGAGAAGAGTGCAGTGACTGTTAATGTTTGCTGTAGCTACTGCTGGCATCCCCTGCCTTCAATCTGAGCGCAATATCCTTGAAAGCAGATTATGTTAATTATTATATTTCTCTTTTCAACTTTGCCTCTTCTTCCACTGCCGTAGGTAGAGGGTGTGTGTATGCACAAGCAGGGCATCTACAAGGTCTGTATCTGTATGTGATACGTTTAATGATGTTTCATAGCTAACCCCTTTTTAACCATCTCATAATTTAATGCACTGTTGCTTTTACTTCTAGTAATAGTTTGGAACAAGGAATTGTGAGCAAGTGTATTAGAAAGCATCCAGGATAGAACTCTTTGTATCATACTTTATGTTTCTTGGTCAATTTACATTTTCCTGTTTGAAAAAATGGTATTGCGATAGTGCCTCATTAATTTTTTATTATGTATTTGTATACATTCTTTCCAATACTAGGTATGGTCAGTTTCATTTGGTTTCAGTCATTTATTTTTTCTTGACTTTTTATTACAAAAGTAATACATTTAATTTTTACAAATCAGTCATCCCTGAAATTAATAAACATCCCTTCATACACACATGCATGCATACATACACACCCACAACCCTAGCATTAATGGTTTGTAGTGACCAGTGTCAACATTACACATTACGACCTGTTTCTTCCACATCTTTTGCATATGGTCAATAAAATATGTTTTTTAGGACTTAAAAAAATTTTTTTCAAACAAAACTAGAAAATACCATTCACACAATTCTCTAATTTTTCACTTAAACATATCTTGGAATTATTGTGAGGCCAATACATACAGAGAGATTAACCCATTACTTTTAACGCACAATCTATGGAGAGAATCAGCAGTGATTTACTCAGCCTTTCCGGCACTGACAGCAACCGCATTTCCAGTTTTTTATTCTTCTAAATAGTAATGGAAAGCATCCCTGAGTACACGTCTTGAAGTAGTTCAGTTGAATAAACACTGAAAGCAAGATTCCTAGCTTAAAGATGTATAACTTTTTTTTTTTAGAAAAAATAAGAGTAGTTTTATTGATTACATATAATTTTAGCTATATTAACGTATATTATAAACTTAAAGAATTAGAATAAATGACTTTTTTACCAAGAACAATCTAAGTTGTGACAGCATGTTCAATGAAAATTAAGTAATTTCTACACGGTCATTAGGTATCTTTCTTTCAGATAATCAGGACGTCATCATCCAAGCTTTATGTTAGGACATGACGGTTAGCCCTATACAAAAATTTCATTAAGTAGAACTGAAACACCTTCTGTTTTCTTTTTCAGCAAATAATCCCCTTTGTCATATAGACACAAAACGTGTAACTTTTCAAATGGTAGCATTTTACCACAGAACTGTTCAGAAGATTGCTTAGACTTTCAAGGCCTTCTTCCATTGTAAGAATGCACATTTTCTTACCACTTTACCAACAACTCTGAACATTAACAATCATTATTTTTATGGCAAATTGATCTTCTATTTGCATATCTGTCTAGTTTTTCGTGGTTTTTATTTGCATTTCTGCTATTCCTTGTTCATTTTTTTGCCCCGAGTTTTCTGCTTATCAAATTGTTAAGAGTTCTTTGAAAATGTTAATTCTTTGTCAGATGTGTTGCAAATATTTTCTTCTAGTTTATCATTTGTGGTGACTTTGTTTTCTGTCATACAGAAATATTAATATTTATGTAATAAATCAGTCCTTCGCAGTTTTGTATAGAATTTCAGGGTGTGTGTAACATTTTCACATTTGATTCTTGTAATTCATCTGAGATAAATAAGGAATAATGTTGATTTTCATAAATTTAGATGAGGACCTGGAGTTTCAAGGAAACCAATTAGTCTGTCTAGTTTTATAAATGATGAATATAAAATTTAAGCTATTTTTCCCTTGAATTCTGTACCCTGACCACTGTACTGTATTCTAGTTGATAATTCTTTTTATAATCAAAATTACTTAAGTCATTTAGCAGAGACTAAAACAAAAATCTGTGATATTATACATGAAATATAATCTGTTTTCCCAGGTATATGTGACATAAGATACAAGTTATTTTATTGCTATGTGTATAACAGAAGTGATTTGAGCTATGGTATAATTACAGTCTTGTAGTGGTGGACTGTATTTAATATGGTATCACACAGTATTTGTGCTTTAAAAAAAAGCCCAAAAACCTCATATCTAGATATTAAGGAATACTTTTCTCAAGAGAAAGAACAAGGTGAAAAAGAAACAAATTACCAACAAATTCAAAAGGGCCTCCTCTTTCTCAACATCTGGCTGCTAGAGCCACAACAGGCTCAACTAGAGAGTGACAGCCACTTGCTACTTTTATCTGGAGATGAAGAATTTCAAAGAACATAGTAAACCGTTTTCCCCACTATATTTCATCTGAAATTTGAATAGAGTAAACACACTTTTCAGGACACAAGTCAATGATTCTATTGCCCATAGTGAACATGAAAGAAGGTAGGGGGAGGAAGGGAAGAGGGAGACAGGGAGACAGGGAGGGAGGGAGGGATGGAGAGAGAGATCGATTCCCAGCCTTAGGTAGGCTACTAGATGCTAAGGTTGCCCAGTCTTGACAAGGGAGAAAAATTTCTCCTGCTTTACAACTGGTTCTCCTGGCTGGGAGAGGCAGAAAGCTTGGCTGGCCTTACTGGAAAAAAAAAAAAACTTGCAAGTTTGAACTAAAGATAAGACACATGTTTCTGCCCATCCTTTCTTACACTAGCACTTGAAGAACAAGCTTTCAAAAGTATTCCTTTAATAAATATTAACCTAAAATACCCATTCTTGATCTGCCTCCAAGAAAGACTGCAATAGTGTTGTTTCAGGGATTGTGGAACAATAGATGTCTCCCTTTCTGGCTCCTGATCTGAAATTCCATTAACGAAAAAGCTTTCCTTCCATAACAGATTTTTCTTAGAAGTGTAATATGGCAACAGCACACCACCATGAATTGGCAATAGCAGATACTTGCCAACTTTGGTAGATTGGTATATTCTCCTTACCTTCAACAAGTGGTTCTCAAACTGTGACCCCAGTATTACCAGCTTTGGCAACACCTGGGAACATCTTGAAATGCAAATTCTCAGGCCCCACTTCAAATGTAATGATTCAGAAACTTTAGGGGAAGAATCCAGCTCATTTTCTGATAGTGACTAAGGTTTCAGAACCACTGCTTCAAATTATCCATCTATAAACAGCATGTATGTGTATACAAGTAATCTTATCATGCACACCTGTGAAATTTAATAGTAACAATGTTGCTTCAATAGCGTAACATGCAACAAAATCATTAAGTTCACTTGTTGTTTTTACTTTTTTAATGCTGCTGATCATATTTTCAAGAAACTTTGTTCCCAGAAGTCAGTAACTGAGGTCACTAAAATAGCTATGGGCATCACCAAATGCTTCTAACTATGCTGCCACAAACAAAGCACAGTCCACAGCAAACCCATTCCTGCAGTACTATGAAAGCATTTCTTTTGGTTACAACTCCTATTTATAGCATTTTACTTTTTTGCATCACCAGCTATAAAATAACATTAAATACTGTATACATACTCCATTGTATAGGACAGTTCAACATAGATGATCAAACATCTACTACATAAGATACCATGTTAAGAACAGCAAGGGCTGTATTTCTCTCCAATTTGGCCTTAAGATCTCTCTGGAGAATGGCTATAAACTCCAGTCCTGCCTTGAGGGAGATCTTGGGGATGAAGTCATGCACATTTACGATGTACCTTTCACAAGATATTTCTTTATCCTGGAGGACAGCCTGATGTCTACTGTCTAACCTGTGACTACATGTGTCTCTCTCACTGCAAAGTGGTTTACACTGGCAAAATGCCCTTGTGACTCTGACCTGATCTGCATCTAGTTTATTCTTGCCAATATATCCACTCTCTCAGACAGCCTCGACTGGGTGGGAAATTAGGTTCAGGTGTGTCGGTAGGATGCGAGACAGAGGAACACAACAAAAACATTAAATAGAGAAACACTTTTTTTTTTTTGCAGTTATTGGCCAGAGGCCTGGTTTGAACCCGCCACCTCCAGCATATGGGGCCCACACCCTACGCCTTTGAGCCACAGACGCCACCCTAGAGAAACAATTTTTAACTCAGGGATCCTCAAGAAAAAAGGGGTACAGATGAAGATCAACAGAAAGGTCACAGGGCAACATGCTCAAACAGTGGGGAGCCTGAGAGAGACTGACTGATGGGCAGAGGCCTTTTTTGGAGTCCAGGGAATTACCCAAGCAGACTTCCCACAAGGAGTTCCAATTGGTAGGTTTTGCAGGCGTCCTCAAACATTTTAAACAGGAGGCCAATTCACTGTCCCTCAGACCGCTAGAGGGCTGGACTATAGTTTAAAAAAAACAAACAAACAAACAAACTATGAACAAATTCCTATACACACAGCACATATCTTATTTTGAAGTAAAAAACAAAACAGGAACAAATATAATTCACACCACTTCATGTGGCCTGCGGGCCACAGTTTGAGGACACCTGGTTTAGAGCAAAAAGGTGAAATTTCCAATGGCATCACACTTTGAATGAGAGTAGTTACTGCAGCCAATCTGAACAGTCTATGCAGTGTGTTGTAGTTAAGTCAAGTAGGCTGTGACCTATACATCCCAGAGAAAGTTGTCACCAGGTAGCAGCTGTAAAAAGCGGACATCCTGTTCAACTCCATTGAGGAACTAGGAAAAGGCAAAGGCCAGACACTGTGTCAAGGGTGACCGAGCCCTGCTTCAGTAGAAAAAGTCAAACCTAGATTCAAAATGGATGCCTAAGGCAACATAAAATTATAAGAATTCAGTACAATTCACTCCTTGGTGCCAGGCACTACAATTCACTCCTTTTTAAGGTAAACATGTCAGTGATATAGATATTGGCTGTGGTGGTCACGTTCAGAGGGGCAAGGCAAGAGACTGGAAGAAAGTTGGAAGAGATGGCAGAAAAGACACCCAGAAGTGAGAGACCCTCTCCTCCTGGGGTGAGTGGGAGAGTGAAATGAGGCAGGTGCTCCCTAGGGAAAATAATCATCTCCATTAGCTTTAGTCACCTGTACCAGATTTCCCTTTAGGTATGGAGAGGTAGTGCTCATGGGTGCAGGTTTGAGTGGCTGGGTGAAGAAGTTTCTGACAGGGGCAAAGCCATCTCCAACAGGAAGGTCTTGGATTAAGGCAATGTCATGTGGGATGCAGGACCTTTCATGGGGCTACACACTCCAGTTGATGTGGCCCTCTGGACTGTAATCAAGGAAAGCCTCCACACTGGCAGTAATAAGACCAACAGTTAACAGAGTGGAGTGTAGCTGCTAGTGACAGAGTTTTGGGTTTTGGTTTTGTGGTGAAAATCTAGGGTCAAATAGGTCCCAAAAAAGTATCTGCATTTCCCAGACTGATCTCTAATCCCTGGACTTAATCAGTCCTCCTACCTTAGCCTCATAAGTCACTGAGACTACAGTTGTATGCCACTACACCCAGCAGGACAATCTTTTTTTGAAATGAGATCTGCATTTCCCAGACTGATCTCTAATCCCTGGACTTAATCAGTCCTTCTACCTTAGCCTCATAAGTCACTGAGACTACAGTTGTATGCCACTACACCCAGCAGGACAATCTATTTTTAATGAGTCCAGGAAGGTATGTTCTCCTGTTCTTGCTGCCAGGCCTTAACAATATGGGGGTAAGAAAAAAAATTCATAAAGATAGGCTAAAAGTTGGAGCAACATGCAGACATTTATGAAATTGTTAGGCTAGAATTTGGGAAGGAGTTGTATGGGGAGAACGTGTCTCTCAGTTAAACCATTATCTAGCACCCATCTAGGAACGACTCTTTTAAGAACCTACCATTGTGTGTTCTGAAACGTGAAATTTGACTCTCGGTTACTACTAACAAAATCTGGGAGTCAAGAGAATCCCAGAGCTTCTTACCATAAAGAGGATAATTTTTAGGCAATGGCCCAATAGTTCATAATGAATGTGAAAGTGGGACCATGTGGTGGCCAGGGGTTCCAAATTTGGCTGAGTTTGTTTTTAAATTAATACGGACTAGACTAAGCACTGGCATTATATTGGCTAGACCTGGAAAGTAAGGTACATAGGTTTTCAAGTTCCTTTATTCCCCCCTTGGCACACAGGGTTTAAAGTACCTACAGCCACAGTGTTCAGTTTTTCCATATGTGGTTAATAAGAGGAAAAGGCAGAGGGTGAAGGGTCCTGGATCCCTATGCAGTATCCCCTCTTTGATTCAGGCAAGTTGTTCCCAAGTGGCCTCCACTTATGGCTCCTTTTGGCCAGGTCTGTCACAGGCAGCTGTCTCTCTCTCCAGAGTGTCCCCACAGACCTCATCTGGGTGGGGCTTGTGGCCTCCCCCAAAACCTCATGCTCAAACCCCATCATGTGAAGTTTGTGTGGTTGGGAGTATGTTTGAAAAAAATTGAACTGATGTACATTCTGCACCAGAGCAATGGCTATTTGCTTTCACACAAGAAAATGATTCACAAGCAATGTTGCTAGATGTATTATGTACCACAAGAGCATAATACATAAAGACAAATGAAAGGTGGAACCAAAACCAAAAAGCAAGAGGTATCCAGATGTCAGCCATAAACCCCAGACCCAGCTCTAGGACTCTGCAGCTGCAAATATCAATTGCTTCAGATAGCATCTCCTAACTCCTCTCAGCCTTCACCAAGCCCACCTGTGACCCACGTGAAGCAGGAGAAAGGAGCTCCATCACATAAGCTTAGAAGCAAATTATTCTACTCACAAGCAACATAGCAGATATAGCAACTTAAAAAAAAAAATCACACTTCGTCTAATTTGAAGGCAACCTCACACGAATACATAGAAAAGCACAAAACTCTACATGTATACACACCCAAATACTTTAAGTTACAGCTAATCAGAGAGCTTCACAAGTGTTTCTGTTCTCATTCCTTGGATTACCTCTGAAACTGCTGTTACTTGAGAGATTATCACTGCTATTTGTCACTTTCTTTGTCTCGCAAATGTTACTGCATTAAATCGTCATGCCAATATCTATTTATTTTGTCCAAGCCTATTACAATGCTCTATCACCTACAAAGTGTATAGAATCATTTCCAGAGATTCATGAACCAAAAACAATCTTACCTAACAGGGCACCAAGTAGTTACAGCAGTGTAGAAAGATTATGTGGGAATCTCGAATCAGAAACAGATTTTACCTGGAACTCTATTTCCAAATATATTGCTAGTAAGTTCAATGGGTAAGCTAACAAGCAAAATTCATCTCAAGAAGAGTATATTATTTTTAAAATAGCATGAGAGAAGAAATTAAAATGTATTATAATAATTAAAATTTTAAAATGTTATACAGGCCAATAGTTGCTGCCTAATGTAGAAGGCTATACAACCAACACCAAGAAACACACAAATCTCGATCCACTGAGAAGAACTAGAAGCAGTGGTAGAGCAGCGCCAAAGGTCACAGACAGCGCCTACACTGTGGTTTCTAAATACAATGACTCAACGAAAGGAACCAGGGTTCTTTGGGAAACTGGTTGAACCCAAGGCAGGGGGAGTGAAAAATATAAGATGCACCTGGATCCGCCCGTAGGGGCAGAAAATAAAGACACAGATGACAAAAAGCAATGAAGACTTTTCAGAAGGCAGAGGAGGCAACATGCAAGAACTCTCACTGGCCAGAAGTGAGACCACTTAAGCAACAAAATGAAGAAGAATAGTACAACCTAAAGAACAAATTTTCTGAGGCCCAGCAATATAAATACATAAACAAATGACTAAAGGAACAAATGATAATTCTTCCTTGCAGAAGAATTCAGTTAATAAACAGAAGAAATAAGAGAAACAGGAAAACACCATTGGAACACCATAGTGGTAACTGCCTCAAGAAAAATCCAGGAATAGAAATGAAAATAAGTAGGTAAAAGTTAAAGCAGAAACAAGATATCACACAGTCTCCAAGTATTTCTCCCAAAATATTTATAGTAATCTCTAAGAGAAAAATAGTAACTTTATAGTGGAGAATCCTAATAAACACCACCATAACCATGCGAACGAGGTTAACAAACAATGGTGCATACTGAAATCATGCACCCCTGATAGCATGCACTGGAAGGGGGCATCAACTGTGTGGGCTCCTTCTCTGTAACATGGAATCACAATCACAGTGCCTACTGAAATCATGCACTGGAAGGGGACATCAACTGTGTAGGCTCCTTCTCTGTAACACGGAATCACAATCACAGGGCCTACTGAAATCATGCACCCCCAATACCATGCACGGGGAAGGGGGCATCAACTGGGTGGGCTCCTTCTCTGGAACACAGAATCACAATCTAATCATAACAAAGTATCAGACAAACAATAAATCAAGAGACATTCGACAAAATACACAACCCGTATGCTTCAAAAGTTCAAGGTCATGAAGGACAGAGATTGAGGAACATCAGCAACAAAAAATAACTAGATATCAACCTCACAAAAAGTACAGTGTGATTATAGAACAGATTATAAAATTTTATAGGAGGACATAAAAGAAGATGGGATGAAAAAACAATCCTTGAGATTCGGGATTAAAGATGGCGGCTGAGTAACAGCTTCCTTGCAACTGGGCACGGGGAATCTGGGGAGACAAGACTCCAGATATCTCTGGCCGGTGGGATCTGGCTATGATCATCCCTTTGAGGATACAGGGAGCCAGCAAGGGACTTCTGGACCCAAGAAGGAGGACAGAAATAGTGGAAAACTGGCAAGTGGCTGCATGTGTTTGATCGACCTAATCACGCCGGCAACCGTGAGTACAAGCAGCACTGAGACTGCAAACTGGAAAGGCCTTACCTGTGAACTGTTTTGGTGTTCTTGGACTTGGCACTCAGTTGAGCTGCCTTGG
>CAUYPK010088487.1:0-12377 GCA_963574355.1 Loris lydekkerianus
TTGTAGGGCTCTTAAGCCGGACTCGTGGGGGAGGGGGGACTCCCGTCCACTTGGTGATGGATTTTGTACCTTTTGTTTGCATCCTTGTGGTCTCAGCTCGCCTCAGTGGTGTTGATGTGCGTTCTTCAACCTTCTCTCTTGGTACAGCTCGAATCCTCTAGGTTACTTACTAAATTTCCATCTTTTAACGCTCCTTCTGGACGCGAGCCTCTGTGGAAAGCTGGCTTCAGTCCGCCATCTTGTCTCCTCCCCTGAAGAACATGTTCATTATCTTGATTGAGATGATAGTGTCACAAGTGTATATAGGTCAAAATTTATCAAGTTGTAAACTTTAAATATGCATAGTTTTGTATACCAATTACACCTCCATAAAACTATTTAAAATACTTCCTTGGAGAAAAGACTACAATTCAAGTACTTTGGGAAAGTAATAATAATTAGAACACTGCATACCAAACTTTAAAGCCACAGTTATAATTTTGGATCAGATTTTAATCAATCCTGCTTATCAGTTTATTGACATCTTTACTAAATTAAGTCTTTCCATTTGTCTCTACAGTCTATTTCTTCATTAACTTAGCTCTCCTTTGATTCTTTCATCAGTGTTTTGTAGTTTTTAGCATGTATTATTAAATTATTACATGTTTTATTAAATTTACACCTCATCTTTTTTCTTTTTTTAAAAATGATTGTAAAAGTTCATTGTATTTCTACTTTTGCTGTCCACGTGTTCATTGCTAGCATTTAAAAAAACAATCTGCTGATGTTTATTCCGTACCTTGAACCTTTCCTAAACTCACGTTAGTTCTCAGATTTTTGGCAGATTCCTTGGGATTTTTTACACAGATGATCATCCCACCTGAAAAAACATACCATTTAAAAAGTGAATCTAAATTAAGAAGAGCTACAAAATTTCATATTAAATTGTGAACTAGGAATTGATCTTAAAAATAGGGTGGTGCCTGTGACTCAGTGAGTAGGGCACAGGTCCCATATACCAAGGGTGGCGGTTTCAAATCTGGCCCCGGACGAACTGCAACAAAAAAATAGCCAGGTGTTATATGGGCACCTGTAGTCCCAGCTACTTGGAAGGCTGAGGCATGAGAATCGCCTAAGCCCAGGAACTGGAGGTTGCTGTGAGCTGTGTGATGCCACAGCACTCTACCAAGAGTGATAAAGTGAGACTCTGTCTCTACAAAAAGATAAATAAATAAAATAAAGCCCAAAATATTAAAAATATGTTGATATTCTATTTCTTAAAACTTAGGTCATAATAGCAACCCTCTTCTCTACGGCATATGGCGTTTTTGTTTTTGTTTTTTTGAGAAAGAGTCTCAGTATGTTGCCCTCAGTACAGTCTGTGGCGTCACAGCTCACAGCAACCTCAAACTTTTGGGCTTAAGCGATTCTCTTGCCTCAGCCTCCTAAGTAGCTGGGACTACAGGCGCCCACCACAACTAGTTATAGTTTTCACTGCTGTTTGGCAGGCCTGGGCTGGGTTCGAACCCGCCAGTTCCAATGTATGCGGCTGGCGCCCTAGCCACTGAGCTATAGGCACTCAGCCAATACGGCATCTTCTATGCTTAGTTCTTGCAATGCAATCATAAAGAATGTACTTTTTGCAAAAATACATGATGGCTTCTTTAATATTTTTAAGGCCTTTCCTTAATCTTCTGATCCTGAACTAATTCTCTTGAAGCATCAATCGGATCATCATCTTTGTCCATTTTCAATTATTCAAAGGACTTCAACACTGTTAATCCATAATAATTAATCGCTTTGCAAAATTCAAGCAGATTTCTAATACCACCTTCCTTGACTTAATTAAGTTCTGCAACTTTCGCAAGATTTTCCATTTTATTTCAGTCAACTTGAACTGATTATTGCATATTTACAACATCTGATGATCAACAAATCATTAGCAATTGCTTTTTGTTCTCCTATGCAATAATATTACTGTCTAGTAAGAGAAACTCTTCCACTAGAAACCATAAAAAATCCCCAGCCTTTGCCCAGAAAGTCCATTCTATAAATGTATTAATTGAAGAGATACCTAGCCATTTATGTGCACATACCTTTATTAGAATATTTAAAAGAACAAAAAAATAAGAACAACCCCAAATGTCCAATAATAGGCATTTGTTTGTATTAATATAAATTCTGGTATATTCAAAGGATGAAAAACACTATTTAACTATAAAAGATCACAATGTGTGCCATGCATAATAGCACATACCTGTTATCTCACCATGTTGGGAGGCTGAGACAGGAAGATCATTTAAGGCCAGTAGTTCAGACCAGTGTGGGCAACAAAGTGAAACTGTCTCCATAAAAAAAAATAAAAATTAGGCAGGAAGGGTGGTACACACCCATAGTCCTTGCTACTTGGGAGGCTAAGGTGTAAGGATCACTTGAGTCCTGTAGTTTGAAGTTACAGTGAGCTATGATTGGGCCACTGCACTCTACCCTGAGGGACAGAATGAGACCTTTTTTTTTTTTTTTTTTTTTTTTTTTTTAAGAGACAGAGTCTCACTTTGTCACTCTGGGCAGAGTGCAGTGGCATCACTACTCACAGCAACCTCCAACTCCTGGGCTTAGGCAATTCTCTTGCCTCAGCCTCCCGGGTAGCTGGGACTACAGGCGCCCGCCCTAACATCCTGCTATTTTTTTGTTGTAGTTTGGCCAGAGCTGGGTTCGAACCCACCACCCTTGATATACTGGGCCAGCACCCTACTCACTGAGCCATAGGCACTGCCCAAGATCCTCTTTTTTAAAAAATGTAGAAACACAGTTAATACTATGAGAAAATTTTCAAAACACGTTCTAAAAGCAGAATACAAAACAGTGCTTGAAGACTGATATCTCATTTGGGTTTAAGAATACATACCAACACACACAAAAAAAATGTGTGAAAGGATTTAAACCAAAATTAAGGTAAAGATTACCTCTATGCTAAAATTTTAGGATTTAAAATTTTCCTTCAGTATATTTGGTTATATTTTCAATATGTGTATTACTTTTGAAGTTATTTTAAAGGCTCATATTTTTAAAATAAATAAAAACAACCTGACTCTTAAGATTTCATATCCACTTCTCATCACAGACATGGATATGCCTGATAACAGAAAGGAAAAGAGGACAGGGTCATTTGATGGATGAGGCCATTAGCACAGCTACTAAAAGCTGCTGTCTTTCGTCCAAACTCTCAGTAAGGATTAACATTCCTGGGCTAACACCAGCAGCTGACAGTGAGTAAACTCAAATTCTGCCTCCTGGCTGTGGCAGAGGTTTGGGCACATGTTATACACATCAGTGTCCTCAGGCACCTTCACCATGGACTTCATCAGTCACATTTTCCAAGCGAGAAGCTGAAGAATCAGTCATAGGCAGATGGAAAGAACCCTACTTAAGTTCTTAAGGATGGAATTTACCAGCCTGATTCCTCCCTCTTGGTTCCAAGGGCTACTCAGATGATGCTTCCAGAGGCCACAGGAAAAAGCAAGCCTCTCCGTGTTGAAGGAGAAACTCCCCCTTCTTTAGAAAACAGGACTTTCCTTAGATTCCAGTACCCGGCCCTTCACAAAAGGGCGGACTGTTTTTCAACTTCTCACCCAAACTTGTAGCTGGTGGCTCTTTCTTGGGAAAACTGAGGTACCTCACAGTGTGAGGGCTCAAATTATGAGAAATTCTGTTAAAAGAATGGATATGGATAGCGGTTACCTTCTGAGAAACAGAATCATCTTTTTTTTTTTTCCACTACTGGGAAATATAATTCAACTGGTACCCACAATTCTTAGTACCCGAAACTGATTTTATAAATACCACCTAGGATCATATTTGCGAATATATATGCTATATATGCAACATAATAACCTGACGATATACAAATACACATTTTAAAACTTCACATGGGATGCGACGACTTAAGAATGCTCCTACATTTCCTACTGGCTTAGTCTATCAAGGGCCCTTCAAATTCCCTCAATATGCCCAATTTCACACCCTCCCGGCCACACAGTCCTTCACAGCGCTGTTCTCAGAGGTGGCACAGTGCTAATAAATGGAGTGGATGAAGAAAGGCCTGGTCCCTGGAAAATTCTCAAACGCAGTCTTACCAGCCAGGCTCCAGCGTCACCTCCAAGCCGCGGCCCGCTGAGGTGGACGTCACGTCCGGCCTCTTCTTCCCGCCTCTCCTGCGGCGTCTGGACACCTCCCATCATGCCCTGCGACGCGCCAGGCGTGACTCCTCCCCTCTCCGGGCAATTGAAACGCGTGTGCGTCAAAGTCCGCTGCTACGGTCTTTTCTTGCTCTGTCTATAACTGACTCGCCCGCCCACTCCCCACACTTAGATCATGGTTGTTTGAAAGAACAACTGGAACAACGTCTTCTTCGTACACCATTTATTGAAGAACAGACGTTCAATAAATTCTTGTTTAAACAGAACGAACCTACGTTGAGTAGAAAAAGAACAGGTAATAGATTCAACATGCAGCACAGGATAAGGAAGAATAAAATTTTTTTCATAATAAGAGGTAATATTTTAAACCCAAAGTCCTTACCTTAATTTCGCAAGACCATCTGGCCCCTGGCTATCTCTGACATTTCATTCCTCCTTACTGGCTGACCCTGCCCCGCCTACCTTTCTGAGTGTTCCTGTGCAGACACACCCACTTTCCAGAATCTTTTGTATTTGTTTTGTCTGCCTAGAACACTTGTCCGCCTTTCAAAGTCTCGTGGATCTCTCATTTACTTACACTAGTTGTCTGTCCAAGTATCCCCTCTTCAAAGGATCTCGCCCTGATCAATATACTTAGACACCACACAGCCACCCTTTCCTTACTTCTTTTTTCTTTCCTTCAGAGCATTTGTCATTAATTGACATTAGGTATGTTTGTGACTTTGTTTTGGTCCCCAGTATTTAAAATGCTCCTAGCACATAGTAGGGAATCTTTGATGAATGAATGATTACTATGTTGCTGGCTGTCTGCTGAGTCCTGTATATGTGTTACAGCTTTGAAATTAGCAGTTCCAGGTGTACATTTTGTCATCATTCTAGCTTGGTAGGAGATCTCAAATTGGTTCCATCTAGCCCCATTTTGGTCAGGCTTAAAGACTTTGCCATCACATCCCCAGCAACCTTTCAGGCACTTAATGAATTTATCCCCGTTTACCGAAGACTATCTTGATTTTAAAACTGAAAGTCTCAAGAACTCCCTCAATCCCAATAAACCAAAGTGGTTGGTTACTCTACTTTCAGGTAGAGTAACCATCTTCTCTTAAGCTCCAACTTCTCTGATTTGTTTTATTGTTGTGGGGGTGGACAAGGATTGGAAGGGAGATTGACTTGAGGGTGTCCTGGGCTGTCTAAACAGGAAATTGGCTGTACACAGGGGGTAGGATGGGAGAACTGGGTGGACAATGGACAGCTGGTAGCTGCGGTCAGTGGATAGGCCTCACCAGACAGCAACATGAAAAACATGAGCCAACAAGACAGAACACATTGACCCGGTTTCCAGAACTCTCTGCTCCTTTCAGTGGTTAATGTGTTCTTCAGAGGAAACTCATATTTTCTAAAGCTCAGGCTCCTCTGTTGACATGGTCCTAACCACTATCCCCTTTCCCAAACTATTCCCCAGACAATACCCTTGCATGCATTGATTAACTCATTTAATTGCCACAAGAACTCCATTAGTTAGGTATTGTTATCATTCCCATTTTACAGATAAGGAAACTGTGGCTCAGAAAGGTTAAGTAACTTCCCCCAATTCAGGTAGCTTAGATGGCAAAGTCAGATTTCAAGCCCCCAAATTCTGACTTTCAAGGTGCATTCTTAGATGCTATATTATCATGTGTAGATTTTAGTGAGATAAATACATATTTTGACTGTGTCCAGCAAAGAATAAGCTTTTTTATTTTTAGAATACATTGTTTAAGACCTCAGCGGTGGTAGTTAAAAGTCATTGGTAATGCTTTCCTTAGTTCTATTAGGAACATAGCTAACAAACCAAAAGGGAGGAGAGGGGAAATAGCAAGAGATCCTAATTCTCACAGGCATCAGTCAAGGTTACAAATCCAGGCAGGAAAGTCTTTAGTTTACTGTACAGACCTAGCTGGTAGGATTTCTTCTCCGAACAGAATGTTCCCAGGTCATTCACACAATCTTTCCATGTTCTCAGAGAACGATGCCTGGTTTGTGCATAATTCTGAGAGCATTAGTGTCTTACAGGATCCTGCAAAGCCAGAAGCAGCTGTCTTGTAGTGCAAAGACAAACCAGACTTGGAGTGCAAAGATGTTTATTTTAGCTCCCACTCTGCCACTGACTAGCTGCGTGATTTGTCACCTGAACTTCACCAAGCCTCAGTTTTCCCACCTGAGGAAGTCTATCTCTTCACTGATATTTAATGAGACTCAATTTAAACAATGCTCTCAATAACCACCATCATCTTTTTGTTTCACAAAATTTCAGCATGTAAGTACCAGCACTGAAGAAGTTTATGTGTCGTATTTGAAAGAGTTCTGAACTTGCTCCATGGAGTTTGAAAGTAAAACGAGGAGGGGTCTGTTTTTACCTTTAGCATGAGTTAGACAATGTGTCCAGAGCTTCAATTTCTGATTCTGTTAGGCGGAAATCAGAGTAGATAATAATTCAAGGCCCTTTTTAGTTCTGTAATCGAATATTGTCATTCAGTTGAAATATGAATTAGTTTCATTCGCTAATGTACCTGCCCTATGACATGACTTTGACCCAGAAATTTCTGTTCTTGGCTGGAAACTTCCTGCTGCTTTTTGAAGTTTCATCTGTTCCATGAACTTGTAGATAAGTTGTAAGGGGTAAGGTGTGATCCTGCTATTAGCACAGTTAATTGCCCTTTCTTCTCAAGTAGCCTTCTGCAGAATGACCTCAATCACAGGTTGTTCCCAGTCCTATCTGGCCTTGCTGCTGCCTTCTCCTTCCCACTGCACTGTCCACAGTGACATGTCCTCTGAGTGCATCTTCAGTAGTGATTGGGGAGGAGATTTACTCCTGGGGAAATCGAAAAACTTTTTCCTCCTCCTGAACACCTGCTCACTCCTTAATCCTTTGCCTTCAAAGCTGCCACCCCCACCATCCTACTGACCTTGCTGTCAAGATCTCCCTGCCCAGCCCCCCAGGCTCTGTTTGTGGGCTGCCTCTCTTTCTTCAGCATCTCTCTAATGCCTTTCATGATATCCTCTCTCTTGAAACTGTCACCTCCCTTGACTTCTTTTGACACTAATAATAAAGTGACCTTCACGTTAAGGTTGACAAAATGAGTTTGTGAAAATCCTGGAGAAAATCCTCAGGACTCCTCTCAAGTTTGGGAGAAATGGGCTGGGAGCCATGGACTAAAGGACACAGTGGTAAAATAAAGATGATGAGACCCTCCCTCACCCCAGCAAAAGAAAACTCTTGGAGGTGATGAATTTGGTTATTACCTTGAGTGTTATGCTGGCCATCTCTGGTGTATAAATATACCCAAACTCATCAAATTGAGTCCCTTTCCTTCCAAAAGGTCCTATGGGAGTAAAAATAAATGGTTGCCAAGTTTACATCTAAGGATGGAAATAGTCATCTGTATTTGAGGACTTTATGTTGCTGAGAAATGAGATGAGTAGGGATGCAGTTCCCGGGGTTTTGATGCAGGTTTAAATTATTAAACATATTAAAATTATCAAATTATTAAATTATTAAACCCCCACCTGGGGTTGGGGGACCACCTGGGGGGGAAAGGAAACATCCACCAGGATCAGTGTGAAGAAAAAAAGACTTTGTAGAACAGACATTTCCGATGGAAACTGAATAGTTCATCCCAAGGTATGTAATATAATCCTCTTCTATGTCTCTCCTTCAAAATCTTCAGTAACATGTGCATGACTTATTTATGTTTTTGGTGATGGTGGATTATATGCTGAGGCCTATGTCTGGGTTGATAAAGATGACAACATCCTACTTGGCATAGGCTGGAAACAGATTGCGTGCAGAAACAGCCAGATCTAGGTGGTGTTACAGCAGGCAGCCGAGGACAGTACCTCATGTGGTTGCCACACCGTCCTAGTGATCTGGGCAGAAAAAATAATTTTTCTGATTTTGCAGCTGAGGGGAAAGGACTCCAGAATTGCTGAGAGAGGTGATCGGTTCACCACAGTCGGTCAATGGCAGAAGTAAGACGTGGGCCCATCAGGTCTTCTGACTCCAACAAAAGACCTTGCTGTTTCACTCAGGTGTTTGCTATCTTTCACAATGACCTTAATTTCTTTGTATTTATTTTTTCCCTCTTTTTGATATTTCTGTTTTGATTTGCTCTTCCGGGGTCCTCAGCACACAGCATTCCTATGAGAGTTCAGCCTTCTCAATGGTTTTAACCATCATCTTCATACACACAGATCTCCACAACACACAGACCCTGTATTTTCACACTTGACTTTGTGAAACTTTGAGCCCTCATCTCACACTGCCATCCCAGCTCACCCTCAGTATGTCTAAAATCTACACTGGTCTTCTCCTCCTTCAGTTTCTCAACTGGGCTGGGGCCATGGCCGTAGATTCCAGGCTGAAATGAGGGCTGCGTGGAAGGCAGGAGTCTTTGATTTCCATTCTCCCCTGAAATTCAGCAGTTGTCAAAGTCCTGTGGGTCCCACCATGAAAGAATCCTTGAGTTTTCTCTTTCCTTTTGAACCTCATTTTTATTCTACTTAATCAAGGTCCTCTTAATTTTACACCATGATTATTTTGAGATTCAATGTAAGTAGATATTAAATTATATTGAGTGGATTTAATATATTGATAGGTCACTACAAAAGTTTTCAGATAGACTGTGTTATGGTCTGCTATTTTGCATCTAAGAAACACAGTCCACAGAGTCCTTTCTGATTGACCCATGAGAGTTTCAATTTCCTTGCCTTATCAATGTTGAGAGAGGGCTTCATTTGTTTATGTCCATGTAAACTTTAGGTTTCTTGAATTTTTTTTTTTGAGACAGAGTCTCAGTATGTTGCCCTCAGTAGAGTGCCATGGCATCACAGCTCACAGCAACCTCAAACTCTTGGGTTTAAGCAATTCTCTTTCCTCAGCCTCCCAAGTGGCTGGGACTACAGACACCCACCACAATGCCTGGCTATTTTTTTGTTGCAGTTGTCATTGTTGTTTAGCTGGCCCAGGCCAGGTTCAAACCTGTCAGCCTGGGTGTATGTGGCTGGTACCCTACCCACTGAGCTACGGGCACTGCTGGTTTCTTGATTTTTTTGTGTGTCTCAAAACTTTCATAATGACCCGTGTATGAAACAGAACAGTCCTTCAAAATTAAGCCTAGAGCTCACAGAGGTCTTAAACAAGCCCTTTACCTCCTGGGGTTTCAAAGTGCTCTTTTCTTACTGTGGCTACATGAGAGAGTTTAGAAAAACTACAAGCCTATACAACCCTCTTCTCCTTGACTCTGCAAAATGGACTCAGAGCCACTGAGGCACAACCACTGTGAAAACAGCCCTCTGGTGCTATGAAGAATTTTAACATACATCTGAATTCACAGGGACACCCGATGTAGATTGTAACCATCTAACTTCCCACCTTCCCTCAGGTTATCAGAGCCTGTCTGATCATCTCAGCATGATTATGTTATATAGGGCAGCACCTGTGGCTCAAAGGAGTAGGGCACGGGCCCCATATACCACAGGTGGCGGGTTCAAACCTGGCCCCAGCCAAAAACTGCAAAAAACAAAAAAAGAAAACATTGCGTTATATAGACCATAAGCAGTTCCAGCCCTCCAGGTCTTCCCTTCACCATTATATGCCATCACTAGTTCTAGATTAATCTCCAAATGTGTATGTATGTGTGTGAGTGTGTGTATGTGTGAGTGTAATCTGTAACTTTCCTGCTCACAACTTCAAAAGTCCCCAGCAATTTCAGAATAATGCCTGAACTCCTTCTCTGGGCATTGAAAATCTGTCACAAACAAGCACAGCCCATTTTTCCTGCCCTTACCTGTGTGTTAACCCCAATGTCATTTTAGTTCTGTGCTGCCTGCCACCAGACTTGCCCAGTCGACCTTCCTGAAACATCCCGGGAAGTCTTATTCCTAAGCAATGAACTCTGAGTCCCTAATCCTAAACCTCCTCCATCCTCCCCTCAGTGTTACAAAGGTCAGCCTCCATCACAAGAGGGACTGTACCCAACAAAGGCAGATATTCTGAGCTTGTTGTTTGTACTCTCACATTAACCTGAAATAAATTTACTTTCAAAAAAAGTCAGCCTCCTTTAAGAGAAAATAGGGGACAGAGGAAAAAGTGTGGCTTTAGACTCAGCAATCAAAGGGTTCCAATTCTGGCTCTGTGGCCTTCTAGCCACGGGAACTTTGGCCAATCATTTATCCCGTTAGGCCTCATTTCCACATTCGGGTGTTGGGAATAACACTAATATGATTAGTCTAAGTCCCTTAGGCTTATAGAGAAAATTAAACACAAAAAAATATACAAAATTGTTATGTGAACTAGAAAATACTGCCAAAAGATCATTATTACCTACAGAAACACTATTTCACTCTGGATCTCTTCCCTCCTCCAAAACAAATAAAATGTTATGAATAATGGGCAGTGCCTGTAGTTCAGTGGGCAGGGCACCGCTGACCTAGGGTGGTGGGTTCAAACCTGGCCCGGGTCTGCTAAGCAACAATGACAACTGCAACAAAAAAATATCCGGGTGTTGTGGTGGGTGCCTATAGTCGCAGCTACTTGGGAGGCTGAGGCAAGAGTTTGAGGTTGCTGTGAGCTGTGATGCCACAGCACTCTACCCAGGGCGACAACTTGAGACTTTGTCTCAAAAAAAAAAAGTATGAATAATGATTAATAACATTTCTGTTAATGTTTTATAAATACAAACACCTTATGGTTTTCAAATACCTTGTACATTCACCCAATCCTCTGTCTATCCCACTCCTTTCAGCACTTAGTTTAATCTTGGGAGAGTGATTTATCCTTTTCATGTCCCTATATATTCTTTTCATCTTTGCTGTCAACATTTGGAAAGATTTCATTCTCGTGGGTATTTTTAACAATTTTTATTAAATTATAACTGTATACACTTATGGGATACAATGTGATGATTTGATATACAATGTGGAATGCTTAAATCAAACAGATTAACATAGCCATCACCTCACATACTTTTTTTTTTTTTTTGGCTGGGGTCAGGTTTGAACACGCCACCCACAGTGTATGGGGCCGGTGCCCTACTCCTTGAGCCACAGGCACTACCCACACATACATTTTTTTGTGGTAAGACATTTATAATATACTCTTAGTTGTTTTGAAATGCACCCTTGCATTGTGCACATTAGGTGAGATCCCTCCAAATACCCTCCCCCCACTCCCTCTCCCCTCCCCTCTCCTTCCTCTTTCTGGACTACATTTGTGTTTTATCATTCATATGTGTAAGTGATTATATGTTGGCTTTATAATAGTACTGAGTACATTGGATGCTTTTTTTCCATTCTTTTTTTTTTTTTGAGACATAGTCTCACTATGTCACCCTTGGTAGAGTGTCATGGCATCATAGCTCACAGCAACCTCAAATTCTTGGGCTTAAGCAATTCTCTTGCCTCAGCCTCCCAAGGAGCTGGGACTACAGACGCCTGCCACAACGCCCAGCTATTTTTATTTATTTATTTATTTTTTTGGTTGCAGTTGTCATTCGTTGTTTAGCAGGCACGGCTGGGCTCAAACCCACCACCCTCGGTGTATATGGCCAGTACCCTACTCACTGAGCTATGGGCACCAAGCCTTTTTTTTTTTTTCTTTTTTTCCCCATTCTTGAGATACTTTACTAAGAAGAGTATGTTCCAGCTCCATCTAGGTAAACATAAAAGATGTAAAGTCTCCATCTTTTTATGGCAACATAGTATTCCATGGTATACATATACCATAATTTGTTAAACCATTCAAGGGTTGATGGGCATTTGGACTGCTTCCACAACTTGGGAATTATGAATTTGGCTGCAATAAACATTCTGGTGCAAATGTTTCTGTTGTAAAATGATTTTTTCATTTTACATTTTTCATTTTTTCATCTTTATCATCTGGGTAGATACCTAGTAATGGAATTATAGGATCAAATGGTAGGTGAACATTTATTCCTTGAAAATGTTCCATACTTTTTTCCAAAAAGGCTGTATTAGTTTGCAATCCCACCAGCAGTGTAGAAGTGTTCCCTTCTCTCCACATCCATGCCAACATCTGTAGTTTTGGGATTTTGTGATGTGGGCTACTCTTAGGAGTTAGATGATATTTCAAAGTAGTTTTGGTTTACCTTTCTCTGATGATTAAAGACGATGAGCACTTTTTCATGTGTCTGTAGACCATGTGCC
>CAUYPK010088488.1:0-10920 GCA_963574355.1 Loris lydekkerianus
TAAAGAAAGATGGAGACTTTACCTCTTTCATGTTTACATGGATGGAGCTGGAACATATTCTTCTTAGTAAATTATCTCAAGAATGGAAGAAAAAGTATCCAATGTACTCAGCCCTATTATGAAACTAATTTATGGCTTTCATATGAAAGCTATAACCCAGTTATAACCTAAGAATATGAGGAAGAGGGAGAGAGAGGGGAGGGAGGGTGATTGGTGTGATTACACCTGTGGTGCATCTTACAAGGGTACATGTGAAGCTTAGTAAATGTAGAATATAAATGTCTTAACTCAATAACTAAGATAATGCCAGGAAGGCTATGTTAACCAGTGTGATGAAAATGTGTAAAACTGTCTATAAAACCAGCGTATGGTGCCCCATGATTGCATTAATGTACACAGCTATGATTTAATAAAATAAATAAATAAATAATAAACTAAGAAGCTGAAAACAAATTCTAACAAAGACCACTATCGGACCAGAAGGGGATCTGTTTGGAAGAAAACAACTTCCAGAAAGCAGAAGAAACCTCTTGAGGTTATGGCTCTCAGACGCTTCTCGCAGCGCTGTTTACAGGATACTCTGGGATGGAGGACCCAGATGGCCCTGGACCAGGTCCCTGGGTCTACGCCTGCGCACAGTGCTCTCTGGGGGGTGCGCACCCCATGAACTGTATGTAAAGAGGCACCGCCCATCATCAGGCACTGTGGAGCCCGGGTTGCCTCAGCTGCCATCTGTCTACCTGTCTACCACACTGTGAGTTCATACCTCCATACCTACTTAGCCAAAGGATCTTTTATAAAAGCCCTCGATCGTGGTCGATTTTTTTGCTCTGAACCAGAGCCATGGAATCAGCTGCACATATTCCAAGAGATCTGTATCCAACCAACTTGGCCTGACGATAAAGTGAAAAGATGGCGTCAATGCTCCGAAAGGGCGAGGGCATCTCCCTCCAACGAAAAGATTGTTTGGTTTTACTTTTTTTATTTTTATAATGTGAAAAAATATGTTGCTTTTTCATATTACAAATGTAAAATTTTATTATAATATTAAGAGAGAAGATTCTTTACTCTAATTACCCGTGGACTGTGTAAGAATTTTTACTTGAGGCAGTTTCTGAGGGCTTGTGCAAGATCTCTTTGGCCGAAATAGCAGCCAAGTTGCTGGGTCATGGCCAATGTCCACAGGAGGAAAGAACAGCTAGCAAATAAAAGCAATTTTGCGTTTATTGTCATTCAGCAAGCAAAATTCTGTTTAAGTAGGCCTGTGTGCCATAATCATAAGGGTCACTACAGAAAATATTGGTAAAGCCCAGGTACCTACAGTGGGCAAAATGAAATGCTCTTGGGGAGCAGAAGGAAATTATTTAATAATTTGCCTGCAAGCATAACAGTGAGAAAACAAGAAAAGGGAATATGATTTTGCATTAGAAGCATATTATTTATTCCATAAATATCCAAAATTTAAAAACATATATATGTACCACTCCAAAGCATTGTCTGTTTTTAATAATTGTTTTAATAAGAATGTTAAAGGCGTGGCTCAAATCCTTGTATCTTTACATGTTATGGATAGCCTCAAAGAGTCAGCTCCAAAAACTTAAAAACTTGAAATAAATTATATGTTTGGCTTTGAGCAAATGGCTGCAAAAATATATTCTTGTGGCAGTATCCAGGCTGCCATCAAATTTTAATTACAAACTGAACCTTTTACACAGAACAAGTGTAGAAAAAAGAAAGTGGAAAAGTCAAAAGCAATAATATCATAACGCCACTGTATTCAGAAAGGCTTGTAGAAAGTGTCAAGGTATCAACAATGGTTTTGCTGAAATCAGTAGGACAGAACACAAGAGAGGTACCTTTACATGTCAGAATATCTACTGATGCAAAACACAGAGCTGGCAAACAGCAGGAGTCATAAATAGTTCCCGGGACATGACAGGGAAACCTGCTCTATTGGATCTGACCTCATCTGTTTAGGAATTCCTCTCTCTGTGCTGCCTAGGGGCAGGATACATTTGTCAGGCATGTTACTGCTCTGCTCTTGTTTAGAAGATCTGCACTTTTATGCAAATATGAAAATGTGCCTGACTATCATATCTATACTTCTACATAAAAGTAGGGACATGACCCTGTCATATATCTGTGACTTCCAAAAACTTGCTCTTAGTCAGTCATGGACTACAGCCTGTTCACAGAAGCTTATAAGAGCCAATTGTTAAATTTTTAGGAATTTAGAGAGCTGGTTATTAAATAGCCATTATTTAAAAAATTACACTACATAAACTTGCAATTAAATAAATTATACTGAAAAGAAAGGTACTAACTACTCCTAAACCATCATTTCCTACTCATTTCATTACAATTTACTATTACTTTGTGCTCTGTGTTATTTACACCTGTAGTGTCTGTATGGTGGAAGCATTAGATATTGATGTGCTACTGAGTGTCTCTTCCCAATTCCACAATTAGCCATGTCATGCTGGTGGCTTGAAAGGGTCCATGTAGGAGCATTTACACTACAAAAGCTTCAAACACCACAAATCAACACTTGATTTATTACTTTGTTGATGTCTTATGAAAATGATGTCTTATGAAAGTCTTACAAAAATGATGGAGAAAATACTGCTAACACAAATGATAAGTATGTTTTGTCTGTAATCACTACATTGTGAACAGCACAAAAAGCTGAAGATAATATTCTTCCAGTAATCAAAACCTATCATCAGATTTAAGTTGCTCATATTATTGGCAAATGAGTGAAAATTCCGACGTGTCATTGTTATTTCATTTTTGTCTTGTTAACATAAATGAAACTGTCAACCAACATGCGTGTGAGATCTATTCTCATTTGTCAGTTGCAAGCAAAGGTTGCTATGGATACAAGAGTTTGACAAAAATCAAGGAAAGCCTTCTGTGAGAATCAATTGTAATGTAATCAATAAAGTGCTCTGTGTATTTTATTATGAATTGTGTGCTACACATCCTCTCTATGAATAACGTTTATAATAAACTTATGTGAGCATGTTTATGTATACATTTTTTATTCAGGAGAACTCATTGTTACAGTTGTACTGGTACCACTGCACCCAATTCAGGCAGTGTGTAGACTGACTTTCTCAAGGAATTGTACAGAACTGTAAGTTTCTTTTAGAATGCCCTATTGCTTTTTAACTACGGACATTACCTAATGCCAAATTTTCATTTTAGTGCTCAAGAGATTTGCCTTATCAGCCCTGCTTTTGGAGTGTAAGTGGCTGTCACCAGATGGCAATAGGGTTGGGCTTGACCTTGGGCAATTAGATGTAAAAGAAGATCAGAAATTTCTAGGTCACAATAATGTATTATACGCAAAATGAATCTGCTTATAAACAACTAAAGAATTGTTTTATTCTCTTAACTGAAAAACTTTCTTCACAGTGAATGATCTTATCTTTAAAGCAATAGTTCTGAAATTTATGTGTGCTTGATAATGATCTAGAAAGCTTGTTAAAAGTATAGAGTCCTGGACTATGCCTCCAGAAAACCTGAATCAGTAATCTACATTTTAAATAAACATCCTTCTGTGTCTCCAAAGGCAGGAGGCGGCTCATGGTTCACAGTTTAAGAAATACAGCATTGGGGGACACTCCACACCTAAACCTGGGAGCTTTTCTAAGCTCCCCACTGCTTTCTTAAACAGACTGTATCTGTATCCATCAAGCCAAACATAAGAGGTATCTTCCTGCCTCTGTGCCTTTTCTTTTCAACTGACATGAGCCTCACCCCACCTACCCTTTCCCCCAACTCAGTTTCTTTGTTACTAGCAAAAAAGGGGCATGTGTTAGTTTTCATAAACAGCATAATGAGAAATATTGCTGAAGTCAAGAGCAACTCTACTAATAAAGGAAGCACAGGAAGTTTACCATGAGTTGGTTTTCATAAGCTAACTCTACGGCACCTTTCCTATGTGCTCACAAACCATCTGCTAAATTGGCTTAAGACTGCCAGGGATGGACACCACGCTCACAGTCTTGACTTTTTAGATTCTATGTATCCTCCACTATGAGGACTGGGCCATCTGCCCAATTCTATCTGCTGGCATTGCTCCTGCCTCCATTGGTTGTCTCCTGGCATCTGTTATCATTACTCCTCCCTAGAAAGGATGATGTCTTCCTTCTTGGTTTTCACATAAATTAAAACAATACATTTCTGATTATTCTTTGGATGCTTCCAAAACACCAGTTCATTCTAGCCATCAGCATTTCTGAAAATATCTTTATACCATATGCCTGTTTAAAGTTCCTAGATGTAATACCTGAGCTGTTCATTTGTGTGCCCACAAGCCTTTAAATTTGTGTAAATCAGAACTAGTTTCTAAGGCAGCAGGGTTTCCCCTTTTCTCGACTTATAAGAATTAGAATATGAAAATCTAAAAGATCTTTCATGTTTTTTATTCTGCATGAGCTATTTGGAATCTTACTACTTGAACTTTTGCTTAATTTTAATCATTTGAACTTGTTCTTATATTATAGAACACAAGTCCAGCTATATTCAACTAGAGCAAGTCATATGTCAATTGAAATATAATAAAGAAACACTTTCTTTAAACAAGGTACTACTAGTGTTAATTGCTCTGGTTGCAGTAAGAATGAGGGATAGCTTTAGTTTCACCTCTTGAATCCACCTGTAGGTAGCCCCAAGACAGTGTTGCAGAAACTTAGTGCTGAATTTCAAAATCACTCGGTAGATTCAAATGCTTACTTCAGTTTGGGACTGGTTACTAGGGTTTGAATGTCACCTCCAAAGCTCATGTTGAAACTTAATTCTCAATGTGGCAGTATTGAGAGGTGGGGACTTTAAGAGGTGATTAAATCATGAGGGCTCAGCCTTCATGAATAAATTAATCCATACATGTATTAACAGATTAATGAGTTAATGAATTAAAGGGTTATCCTAGGAGTGGAACTGGTGGCTCTATAAGAAGAGGAAGAGATGCCGGAGTTAGTATGTTAGCATGCTCAGCCTCCTTACTGATGTCCTGTACCACCTCGGGAATCTTAAGAGTCTGCACCTGGAAGAAGGCTCTCAGCAGATGTACTTCCTTGAACATGGACTCCATATCCCTAAGAAATAAATTCCTTTTCTTTATAAACTACCCAGTTTCGGGATTCTGTTATTAGCAACAGAAAATACACTGATACACACTGGTTTTCTCTGCCATTTAAGTAACATGTAGCATTCCTAGCTTTTAACACGTCTACAGCATCATTGGCACAGTGCCTTTCTTAGTGAATCTATGTATGCCACTATGACAGAACTGTTCCACTTAAAATATTCTGGGCATGAATTCCAACAAGTTGATGATAAAGTTCCACAACAGAAACATTTGTTTTCACATTGAAGACTCAAATCCAGCATGTACTCTGGGGGAAGAAGCATTAATTTTCAACTAAGCATATATTAATCCTTAAGAAATTATCTATTAAGCCATATTGCCCACCTGCCTAACAAAATACATAACATAATAAAAATACAATTACTTCACTACTACAAAAATACCCTTTTCTTGTTTGAGAAAACCTTTCAGATTCATAAGAAAGAGAAACCAATGGAGTCGGCCTTGAAATGATCCCTTTTTTCTTCTCAGTTTTTATTAAGTTGATTTTGGTTTTAATAGGACAATGGGGAAGGTAAGACTGGGCATGTTCTGAAAAGCATAAACAGAACATTATATAACATAGACCGCATAATGAATTCCCATTTTGCACATAATACTGATATTTTTCAGATTCTAGAGATGTAATTCCATGCCATAAGTTGATAATAGTCACCAGAATTCAGCCAGAGATCCATCTAGATAGATCATTCATTCTTCTTTCATCTATTAACACATTTATCAAGAACTTATCATGCTTATAAGTCGTTCAGTCAGATGAGGGTAATAGAAAGATGAATAACACACAGCCCTAGTCCTCAATAAGTACCCACCCAATCTAATGAAGGAGGCAAATACATGGACATATAGCGTTATAAGTGTACGTACAGTGATAAGAAAAATGCGAAAGAGCACAGAGAATCCAGGTAACCCCAAAGCATAATGATAAGGAAAAATCTACCACAAGGGAAGAAGCAAGGCCCATGAAAAAATCATTGTGTGCTGAGGGGACAGTTTAAGTATGGAGGCAAGAAACCATGTATCACGTTCTACTGTTAGTATAAAGCAAGGGTGGGACATTGTGAGCAGATTAGTCTAAGTCAGGCTAAGGAGCTTGGACTTTATCCTACACTTTCTTACAAAGGAAAGCAGCAGGGTCTGACCTGCTTTGGCTTCCCCTGAGGCCAGATCTGGGGGGTTGAAAGTAGGCAGGAAGCACGTTAAAATCTGTAATAATACCGGAATAAAGTGTGATGACCTGAAATAAGGCGGTAATCACATGACAGATAATGTTTTAAGTGTAGATAGATGATGACCTGGGAGAAATAATTATGAAGATAAATCTGAGAAATAATTATGAAGTAAAACTGGTGGGAATTGGTGAATGAATATTGGATACTAAAAGGTGAGGGTGTGCTGATGGTAATGGGAGCTTCTGGCATGACTCCAAGTTTCTGATTTGAGTGGAAGTGGGAATGGTGTTATCCACTGAGATTAAAAAAATACAGAATTCAATCTGGGTTTGAGGATGATTTTACTAATTCACTTAATATATAGGAACCAGAAATTGGTACAAGTGCTACACACATAATAGTGAATAAGACAGATAAACAGAGCTTACATTCTAGTAGGGGGAAAGGAAACAATAAACAAGTAAAAGATATAATACTATCTAGATTCAGACATAAGTATAGTGAGGACAAATAAAGCTGAGGAAGGAAAGGTATATAGGGGGGCTTTCAAGGAAGGGGCTGTTTGGGCAGCAAAGGCTAAAGGGAGCGAGACTGGAACCATGTGGTGCCCAGGAGAAGAATATTTCAGGAGCAAAGGCAAAGTTCAGAATGATGGTTCCAGTTTTGGAAACGTTGGATTTGAGGTCACTTTGATCTATCCAGATGGAGATATCCAGGACAGGATAAATAGGTTTGAAGCTCAGCAGAGTTGGGGCTGTAAAATGGATTCAGAATTACCAGCATATCAGAAGCTAGTGAATCTTGAAAATGGAGAGGACAACTTGAGAAAAATATCTAAGTGAGAGGAGTGGGTCAAGCTCAGTGATGTAAGTAAGAAACACCAACATTGAATGGGCAAGTAGAAGAAAAGAAACCCAGGGAAAAGAAAAAGAATGGGATTCAAGGCTGCAAAATTCAAGAGGCTAGGAAGCAGTAATCACCATTTCAAAACACAGCAGCATTCCAATAACTGAAATGTGCCTGCTGGGATTAGTAATTAGCAGGTCATTGATGACTGTAGTTAGAGCAGCCTCAGAGGAAGAGTGGGCTTGGGAATTGGGCCACACTGCGTTGAAGAAGGTGGGGGAGGAAGCCAGGCAAATAGTATAAGCATCCTAGGAGCAGTGCAGCTGTGAAGAAACAGAGCCATTCGGAGAGGCAAGGGGCAGTGAAGGGAACACCTAACACTGGCAAATCTAGAGCCTGGCAAGTCAGGGAGAATCAGCGGGAGCAGTGCTGGTGGGCACAGGGAATACCCACAGTTGGAGCAGAGACATACACAATCTGATAGCTGGCTTTGTGCAGCCCTGGAGTCCAGGAGCTAATTCCAGCAAACAACCCAAACTTTACAGGGCCAGAATGGAGACACTAGATCACCTAGAATTCTTCACTACAGTGGATTTTAAGAACCTTCTAGAAGCTCTCCCAGAATCTAAGTAAGGATCAAGTGTGACAGGAAATTTAATGAAAACAGGACAAATGATATTTGCTGGTTGAGGAACCTGAACATGAAGAAGGGTCAGGGATCCACTGCTAGGTTTCCTGAGCAGGTGGTTTTGTGTGTTGTTGCTGCATCTTGTATGGGCATCTTGTAAGCATCTTGCTGCTCCATCCATACCACACGGCATCAGTTCCCCAAAGTTCAAGGTAGGGTCCAGTTCCCACCAGGTAGGGCAAGAGTGAAGAAAGGGAAAACCTGAGCATTGATGGAGATAGGATCCAGCTACATGGGGAGAAATTCACCAAACAAACTAACATTCTATGAAAAGATGAACTTAACAGAGGTATGAGCAAAGACCATACAATTATGATTGATGTAAATTACAGAAACATGAATTTGACCAACAAATCTTGAACTATCAGGAGGGGGCTCTCTACTGGAGGCAGAGAAAAGTTAGGCTCTGACTAATCAAAGGCCATTTTACACAGTATGTCAGTAATAAACTCAACATAGGACTTTACCTCAAAGGGCATATAAGCCAGAAATAAAAATAGACACCAAATATTTTTAGATAAATCCAGCAATAAAACCATGTTTTCTTCTGAATAAAACTAGGTGATTTGGAGATTTCTTTAATCTCAGAGATTGAGTGTAGGTAGAACAAGACTTTACTTACCACTCATCCCAAAACCTCACTCATACACTTCCCTGGGACTACCATGAGGCCAACTTTTGGCCACAGTAACTCACTTGGAATGGCACTTTTGTTTCTTGGAAAGAAGTCAATCTTCAAGATCCTGTAAGCAATTCCTGTGACACCCGAGGCTAAACACTAACTATTTTGTTCTAATGGCCCTCATAGAAAACAAATACTGAGTTCTCTCCCCGACCTCTACCATGTTCTTATACTCTGTTCTCTCTTGAGTACATATAATTGGGCTATGATTATTTAACTAAGCTCACCAAAGTGTAAGGGCATGCAGAAAAACCAGAATCACATTTAAAAAAAAAAAAAAGAAAAACCAGTAGAGAATAACAAGTGCAATCACTATCATAATTTCAAAATAAGATTTGAAATTGCTTTTTCACTTCAGACCCATACAAGGGTACTACATATTTCAAGCACACATTTCTAAAATCCAATTCAGTATCTTGTTCTCATTCCCTTAACTGTTCCTATATTCTGCATTCTGCATGACCCAGCTGCCTAATTCAGAAACCTCAGGTTTTCTTTCCACCTCTCTCCTATTACATTTTATGTTCTACTGGTTCTCTCATAAAATAGATCATCACTGCCATTAGGATAAAATTCAAATTCTTAACATGGCCCTCAAGACCCTTACTTACCTCTCTGAATTTATCTGTCATTACATAATATCTTCCCAACCCTCAAATTCAACGTCACCAACCCTAAAGTTATTTAGCTTACTGAAGGTCACATGCAACTTTAAGAATTCAAACCTTTGCATAAGTTGTTATCTTTACTAGAAACTCTTACTCAAATGCTTGCCTAAACACTCACTTCATTAACACTTCAGAGCTTATTTATTTCTTCTTTGGGGAATCCTTCCTTGACACTAATTCCTCCAAGTTTAAGTTTAGTGTCCCTCTTATGTGTTCCCTTAATATAGTGTACTTCCCCTTATTGCACTGAATTGCAACAACCTGTTTACTTGTCTCTACCCTCCTTGAGATCACTGAACATGTCTTTCTTGTTGATAACAATTCCAGAACCAAGGACAGTGCCCTGTACATGGTAGGTCTCTATTAAACGTGATGAATGAATAGCTAGTTTATATTACATTCTCATTAAGAAATACAGCAAATAATAATAATAATAAATAAATAAATAAATAAATAAATAAACAATGGCAAGTTTGAAAGATAAAATGAAGCAAGAGAGGATAAGATAAAGAAAGAGGAGAGAAAACAATAATGGACTAGGGCACCAGAAGGTGGGAGGAAAACTAAAAAGAGATATTAACTGAAGTAAAAGAAAGCAAAAAGAAATGATGAGGTAGGAGTCACTTATACAGATTTTTGTGAAATGGAAGCAGTTTCTACTGAGGGGATTAATAAGAGAAATAACATTAATTGATCTGTAAGTGTAGGCCCTGGCCCAAATGCACGGTCTTATTTACACTTTACAGTTCCCCTACAAACATTATCCTCATTTTTCAGATAAGAAAATTGAGACACCAAAATGCACAACAATTAAGTGGTGGAGCAGTCTTTGAACCCAGGTTACACAGACTTTCCAGAATATGTGCTCTTTCCTGGAAGTGTTCATTTAGGAGATATTTAAATATAAAACAAAGGCAAAACATTCTAAAAATCCAAGCTTATAAATTAAACTCTGACTTACTTTCTTCTAGCTCTACCTCTGCTTTTTTTGTTTGTTTGTTTGTTTAAGTTTCTATCTTATAACTCCTCCAACAGCAAAAAGAATATGCTGTTGAAGAAGTCAGCAGTAGCCAAAATCCTACGTGGAGATGAAATTGGGAGCATCCATTCCTGCCTGGCCTCTTCCTGCAGGGCTGGGCCAGGGAACTAGGACATATCTCTGTAAAATCAGCTACTCTTGGCCACCCTTTGCTACAGACCCAAACAAGGATGGGAGTGTTGCTACTGCATCAACTAGCAATCCATGCTACACAGTCCAGCACTACTTTTTCATATTCCAGCAATATCCCCAAAATGTTAACTTCTGGGAGTGTAGGGTTTGTAGCAGGATGGTCCTCAAGTAAGGCATCTATCAGGACCAATAAAAAATGCTTCCTAAATTGACATCAAAAATGGGTGTAGAGCTAAAATATACACTGTACTATTTTATATTAGAAAAATGTGTTCTCTTTTCCCAAACTTTTTTTTTTTTTTTTTTGCTTTTGCAATGAATTTTTTTTTTTATTGTTAAATCATAGCTGTGTACATTAGTGCAATCAAGGGGTACAATGTGCTGGTTTCATATACAATCTGAAATATTCTCATCAAACTGTTCAACATAACCTTCATGGCATTTTCTTAGTTATTGTATGTGGAAATTTGTATTCTGCATTTAGTAAGTTTCACCTGTACCCATTCTAAGATGCACGGTAGGTGTGGCCCCACCCATT
>CAUYPK010088489.1:0-24887 GCA_963574355.1 Loris lydekkerianus
TCCATGTAAACATGAAAGAGGTAAAGTCTCCATCTTTCTTTAAGGCTGCATAATATTTCTTGGCATACATATACCACAATTTATTAATCCATTTGTGGATTGATGGGCACGTGGGCTTTTTCCATGACTTGTTTGTTTCCAGATCAACAGAATTTTCTCAAGCTGGACTGCAGAATTTTGTACAAGAGAAGGGAACCCCTGGTATAGTTATCTGCCTTAGTTTCCAGGATTTCTTTTTGTAAGAAAGTAACTTTTTTGCTTAATAGAGTTAAGCACAGTCCTTTTTGAACCCCAACTTGCCTTTTCCATATTCTCTTCCCACTGGGCTACTACTTCCCTTTTTTCCTTTGCCCCAATACATTCATTATGTCCCAATACAACTTTATGTATGCCCACTATACAACCTTATGTTGTATCTATCCATACTTCTCAAACAATACTCTATCCTGCACTATCCATACTTCTCAAACAATACTCCCAGCAGAGGTGCTCACACCAGCTATCTACAGCTTCCTACAAATTTAACTCACAGCTATCTCTTTAACAGAACTGTTTAAGCCTTCTTTTTAACATCATCATGGCATGCTTAGAATCTTGCTAAAAATATTTTATATAGCAGTGAATGAATAGGAACAAAATCTTTTTACAGCAGGAAATCATACCCTTTTGCAGTCAAAATTAGGTTTCTAGCCTTTCTACCTAAATTAGTACTGCTTAGATTAAGTGGCATTTTGCATCACTACCAGTCACACCTAGTAATTTACCCATGCCACTCTCTTCCTCCCATCCTCCTGTAAGGCAGCCATTTTCTTGTTGCAGAAAATGAATAATCTATGCTCTTCACTTCCACTTAGAGCAGTGATTCTCAAAATTCCTAATGCCTCCTAATGTCATGACCCTTTAATACAGTTCCTCATGTTGTGGCAACCACCAACCATAAAATTATTTTTGTTGCTACTTCATAACTGTAATTTTGCTACTGTTATGAATTGTAATGTAAATATCTGATATGCAGGATGTTTTTTCATTGTTACAAAGGGGTTGTGACCCATAGGTTGAGAACCGCTGCCTTAGAGGGAATGGATGCCCTTGAACTCTAACCTTCCAAGTAAGGGTCTGTCAGAAGCTGCTCATCAGACTGAAATACAAGCATATTGAGATATTTCATGTACCTTCTAGTCAAGATATTATTTTTACCCTGCATAAGAGATATAAATAAATCTGAGTTTAGTATTGATTCAATAATTCCTTGGGTAATCACAAATGAATAGTTTATTTTTTTCTGAATAAAATATCTTAAAAATTTAGAAAACATATGTATATTTTTCTATGTATATGTGTATATAGAAGGATGTGTGTGTTTTTTTTTATTTCAAACACATGCTACGTACCTTCTTTTTTTAAATTTTGGATTAATATGAGAGCACTATAGTTTACTTTGCATTTGTAAGGTAAAGTCTAAGTTGTAGTTGTATTCTTATTGACGATGAAGTTCAGTTTATACTTCTGACTTATCACTGCACAATATCAGATCACTCATGTTAAAGAAAGTTGATTCAATCTTAGGAAACATCTCAGTGCTTTAAAAGAAAAACTTAATAGTTTTTATCATAAAACTGTAAACAAAAACTGAAGTGTTTAAAGTTATGAGATATATTTAATTATGTGGTCCTTGAAATAGGCTATAAATATTTGTCCCTATAGTCACATCTACAAGGATTTTAGATATTCGAAGTTTTAGTGGAATAAATGTATGGCTATTCTAACTGAGCACTTATATGAAAAGAATATTGATTTGGATTATGAATTGAGTAACTCAAAATCATAAGAGTGCTGGTATTAGAAAGAAGGAGACCTTAGAGATATTTCTGGCATGTTAGCATTTGTAGAAAACATTCTTTTAATAAATGTGAAGGAATTCTCCCACAGTCCTATGGGCACTTAGGATAAGGCAACAAACATTCTCATATCTTTGGTGCAACATTTGATTTCCCTAGGGGGAACATTTTCCGCTAGTCATTGGCATGGAAACTTTAATTTGCAATCCTCTAAACAGAAACTCATTATCAGACCTTACATGTAATAACAATGTGGGTGGCAGCCTCAAGAAATGATGCCTACACCACTGTGCCTTTCTCTGACTGACATTGCTTCGTTACAAAGGCATTTATTGGGCACCTAATACGTGCCAGTCATTATTCAGGTTGGTACAGATTTCAGCCATAAATCTTTGTAGCCAAGGATTCTGATGGTAGAGCTTACACTTTTTTAAGGGAGTCAGATTATAGGCAAGCAAATAAATGAGTGAATGAACAGAAATTAAGATACCTTGGGATGGAGAAAAGTTTTAGAATGTGATAGAAAATTTCTGACGAATTTAGAGATGGATACCTTTTTGATAGCATGAAACGCAAGGAAAAGCCAACTATGCAGAGTTATGGGAGAAGATTATGGCAGATTGAGGGATTACCTGGCACAATGGCCAGGAGAATAATGTGTGTTGGGAGTGGGCAAAGGCCAGGCCTCACGAGTCAGCCAATCAGTCCTCTTCTTCTCAGGGTTTCTATCACCTTCTCCCCCTGTGCTACATCTGTTATACCTATTCACTTGGACTTTGCTCTATTCTCATCAATCTCAGGGTCATCTTGTTTTCATGCTCTCTTCATTTCATACTGCCACTCAAAATGACTTCCTGTATCAGAGTTCTAACTATGTCCAGTGCCCTAAGCAAAGATGACCTATAAAGTATTCCAAACCCGTCAAGTTTAGCTTCTATCACCTCCATCCTCTGGCTTCAACTGCTCATGCTTCTATTCTTATGTACTCTTCTATAAACATGCTGTGCATTTTGTTATTCTTAATGGAGGTATTTTATCCTTAAGGGCTTGTTAAGACCATTTTCAGTTACATGTCACCTTCCTAATCATGTCCATACCCTCAAATCCTACGTATACTTAAGCTACCCACTAAGATCAAAGACTAGACTTTTCCTCAGAGTCTTCTGTGTTTAGGAAAACCTAAACTATATCACATTTTCCTTTCAATGTCTAGGGCTGTCTGTACAATCTATGTAGTTCATTAATCAAGTTCTGCTTTGCAACACCTTTTATTTTACCAGTAAGAAATATTATTTTCTTTTTATTCTTAGTTAACCTGTTTGTATGTTGTTTTTGATTTCTACAACCAATTGTAAGTACTTTCAGAGCAAAACAATGTTTTGTGTTTCTTCTGTTATCCTACACAGCCCAGTACAGTACCTGGCACACAGTGGGTACTTAATAACTAACTGCTTATGATATGAAGCTTAACTAAACATTTCTCTCTCTAAATGAATGCATGCAGGAATGTTTTTAATGTTCTTGCCTGTAAGCTGATAGTTCCCTTTTAAAAAACCCATATGAAAGAAATGAATTATTATGATACATTTTAAAATAAAAGAGAGAAAAGAGAGAAAGTCTCTCCAATTCATGCTCCAAGGTTCTTCCCAGAAATATTTGTGAAATGTACCTTAGCTGTCAGCTCTATTGACTCAAAAACAGGAAACCATGGGAGGCAACACAACACAGGCAAATTAATAATTTTGTGAGTGATAAATGAAATGGTGTAGAATTAGATGAGAGACCCGTAAGGAGTGCTGTCTAGCTAGCATGCAATAGGAGCAGTAAAGAAACAAATCCACTTAAATAAATGTTATGCCTCCTGTAAAATCCTAAACCCAGAATAGCCAACAGTGGTAACTACTTTTTGATGTCAGTCTTACTAATTTTCCTAAAAAGAAGGAAAATAAAATTTTATAAATTAAAGGATAATACTTGGAATTATATATTTTAACTGTGGAAATAATTTAGTGTAATCAATTATTTTTAAAAAGAGGAAACTGAGCCTAGACAAGGAGGATCACTTGCAGAGAGGAGAACCCCAGCATGAAGACAACACTCCCTACATCACCTCACTGGGGAGACAGGCTGTTTCTACCGCATGGTGGCAATTTCAGGGCCTGGTTTCTACGATCAGTTTTTTTGTTGTCACCAGATCTTTTTCAGAAGCATTATCATTCCAGGTCATGAATAACTCCTGAGAGGCCTAAATCCTCACATCTTTACAGTCGCCTTTGCCCCTGGAAGGACTAGTAATTGGGAATGTTGGGAGGCCATCTCAACATACCACCTCACACTCCTAGCACCCTTTTCACATCCTGCCCTTTCTTCCAACTCCACATTTCTTAGTGCCTCCTTTTTCTCAGGACACACATCTCCACCACAAGCATTTCTGTGAAAACAACTGGCTCCTCTCTTCCACTGTAAACTCCTCCATCTTCAACTCTTTTGTGAATTGTTTTCTCCTCTCAGGCCTTCACAGATACCTATCAGTGCCTAGAGGACATCGTTTATAATAGATGCATCTGAAATAGAAGATTTTATTTTTCCTTCATCATCCTTGCCTCTGTGTCTAAATGTAATCATCACCTTCCTTATTCCTTCTCTGGTGCTCCTTCCAGACATCTCTGTTAAGACCTCAGGAAGAAAAAAATAATTATATGTGTGTGTGTGTAAAATATAAAATACATATATATGTATATATATATATATGTATATATTTTAATAGTTTCTCATAGTCAGTGTATCTACCATGCTCCTACCCAGTCTTCCTAGTCATTAAAGTCTTTAACTTAGATCTCACCATTCTTTGGCTGATTCAAAATCCTGTATTTATTCTAAGGTGACTGCAATACCCCTTGTTATAAACCATTCCCTAAGTAGACACCATCCCCATTTTATCATCAAGGTCTTCCCAGTCTTACTACTGCCTTCTATCCCATGCCCTCAGCCTGGATTTTGCCACCACCCCCAGTGCTTTTTCTACCTCTGAAACATTTTATTTAAAATTCAACTCACAAATAATTCAACAACCCAACAATAGAAAATGTCTAAATTATTGTCATTGCGTAATACAGAATATTATGCAATTACTTAAACAAATGAGGTAGATATAAGTGTACTGATAGGAACTTAACTAAAACATATTGTTAAATCAAAAAAGTCAATTAACCATATGCTTTAATTAACTGATTTTTGATTAGATTATTCCAATTCTTTTTTTTGTAAAAATAAATCATGTGCAGCTGTGTATATGTGTGTATACAAATGCATTAAAAATTTCCAAAAGAATAAACACTAAATTGCTGAGAATAGTTGCTTTAGGAAAAAGATTGATGATGCAACAATGAGGAGACATTTCATCGTTTTACCTTTCTATAGTTCTGTATATGCTGAACTACTTTCAATAAAAATGCATTATTATAATTTTTAAATATATAAGTATGAGAAAATATCCTTTCCCACTATCTTTATCCTTCCTGCACTTTGTTAATTCTCTTGACCTATATTTTGACATCATTGAGAATTTCTGGGTGTTGACTCCTGTTATTTTTCGGTTTATCCCTTTATAACTATCTTTCTTCAATTCTCTGTCTCACCATTTTCTGATCATGTCAACCATCTTATCATAATTTGCAATTTTTGCCCCATTTTACATGTATTATTGTAATTGTACATGGATTCATCTGTCCACAGTCTCTTTATTCAGAAGAATGCCACCACATTCTTCTACGGGTTTTTTTCTACATAGATGACTCTTCTAGAGTCCATTACAGGTTATTTTTCTCTACCTCTGCCTATAATATTGGGGTTGATCAAATTTTTGCATGAAAACCCTTTCTTGCCTCACTCTACATGACCTTTATACATTATAGGTTTCATCTATTTTTGTGGCTTTAAATATCTAAAGCTTAGTAAGAATTTCCAAGCCTCCACTTCATCCCACGCCTCTGTACTAAATTCCAGACACATATTTCCAGTTAGTGTCTTGTAAATCTCATGGACACCTCAACTTCAATGTGTTCAAAACTACATCCCTCTTTGTGTTACTATCTCAGGGGATAACCTCATCCTGTCCTGATTGCCCAAGCCAGGATTAGTATTTCAGATTTGAATTCTGCTTCTTCCTTGATCTTCACATTCTCTCATTCACCAACTCTACTGATTGTACTCTCTAAATAACTTCCAGATGCTTATTTCAAACCATCATAATGCCTCCCACTGTCTCTCTCATGTCTATCCTTTTCTCACACACCTTGTGACCTTTTTAGACTCAACTCTGATCTTATCACTTCCCTGATAAAAATTACTTAATGATTGTTCTTACCCCCAAGAAGTTCAAAATTCTTTATAAGGCCAACAATACCCTTCACAAGGCACTTCTAGTGGTCTCTTCAGTTCATGTCACTGGACTCACCTTTCACCTCCTATGCTGCATCCATCATGAGCTTTTTTGAAGTCCTGTGTTTTTATATTCACTCCCACAGTTTAACTAACTGTGAATTTTCTGCTTAAACTGCTCTCCCACCCCTCTGTATTGAGAAAATTTCCATTCCACTTTCTAATTTCAAATTAAAGATCATTTCTTCCTCTTGATCCCCCAAAGAACATTATGTATTCTTTCACCATTTTCCCTGTCTCTCTGTATTTTTACTGTCTGTTGATTTGTCTGTTTCCTCCACTGGAGTATAAGCAAATTCCTTGATAGCCAGGACAATGTATTTTACTGTAATTTGCAAGATCTGAGACCTGGCAGAAGTATGGTACATAAAAGCCAATGTCTCCTCAATCTATTACTCCAATTTCATTCTCTACTTTGCTCTTCAGACCCATGATTCACACTGTCTACTGTACTTCCCCACTGCAGGAATATGAATTCATGTTACTTCATGTAATATGAGTTTAACACATGTAAAAATCCATGCTCATTATGACCCCACCTTCTCAAAAAAGAATCTCTGCCTCCTGGAATCCCTTTTTTAGTAACCTGAACTAATATCCACCTAACACTGTCCTCTTCATGGGTATCCCACCCTTTATCTTGTTTATCTCAGATTTAGAATGGTTGATTTCTCTACTGAGCATTTCAGTAAGGAATCTTTTTCTTCACTCTAAACATCGTAACTTTGGCATATTCTCTCAGAAGACGTGAAGTCAATCTCTTTTAATAACCAACTAATAAATAAATAACAAGTTAATAACTAAATTTTCAAAATTGTCTTCTAGCTGTTGGTAACAAATTTAAGGACAAAATTCACAAGATCACTTTTAGAGATAATGAGACATTTTGAACTGTGATCTTCTTTGTCCACATTGGGAAAAGGCTGCCGTCCAGATGCTTCTCATCAGCCCCATTTCCCTTCTTTCCCTTGTGTTTAAACAAAGAGTTATCAAGAGCAAACAAATAACATAATGGGCCACGGGGCAAATGCAGCTGTCTATCACACAAAACTACCATCTGCAGGGGCGAACAGCCATTGACCAGGGCAGCAACTGAAAAAGTTAGCTGAGTAACTTCCTATAGTGTTGTTCAAGCTAGAACATGAGGATTTTCCTACACTCTGCTAATCATATCCCTATATTTAATATTTTAAAATTCAAATAAACTCTCAATGCCTTTTCTCTAAAAAAATCAATGTGTTCTAAATGTCGGAGAAAAGACATTGCTTTTGAGGCCCTCCCTGAACCTCCCTCTTGAAATAGTCAACTTTGTGGAAACAGTCTTGATTAAAATGCTGAGACTCTTAATTTTTATCCTAATTATTGCTAATTCTCTGTGTGATTTTAGACTCACCAATTCTGACACTTATTTTTATTTTCATCTTTAAAATGAGAGACTATGTTAACCAGTTTGATGAAAATATTTCACATTATATATAAAACCAGCACATTGTGCCCCATGATTACATTAATGTACATAGCTATGATTTAATAATAAATTAATAAATAAAATGAGAGGTCTATGTAAACTAAACATTTCTTCAATATTTTCTTGTATTTAGTATTTATATTTAGCACCCCACACCAATTTCCATTACCAGCTCTACATACATACATACCAAGAGATATTTCAACAAACTTCAGACAAGTCAGCTAAATGATTAATCAATCAGAGGCTGGCAGCTTAATTCAGTTTATTGTAATTATGCTCAATTTGCTAAGGTGTGCATGTATTTAAGTAATATTCAAAAATAGTATAGGATGAACATGAAAAAAAGGATTCATTACTCATATCAAAGGCTATTCACACCTCAGGTAAATATATTTTCAGTCATATTGAGCACAGTACATTAGTCAATCTTTTACTTGATATAGACAGTCACTAAATGCATTTGTTTGTTAGCATTTCATGTATTTGTATTGTGGGAATGGGACCTTTTGTTTATGAATTCCTGTCCTTTGTTATAAGAGTATTTCTCACATCACTAGTTGGAGTATATGATTACAAAACCATTGTTAATCATCACAGAAGAATTATGGTAAGAAGAATAGGAAAGAGATATGGCCAAAAATAGTACTGGCTTTTAAAAAGTGCAGAGCAGTAGCCTAATATTTATTGAACACCTACAGTGTTAAGGTGCTGTGAATGTTTTATCTCACTAAAACATAATAAGCCTTCCAAAAAGGATAGTTTTATAGAGGAAATGGGGGCTTGCAGGGATAACAGGAAGACTGTGACTTATGTGAGTAGAAGAAGCAAAATGCAGGGCCAGATCTGCCTAAATCGCAAAGTCACATATCCTCTAAAAGCACAAAACTGCTGGCGAAATAAAAAGTCAATGATAGTAAAATGAAAAGACAGGTTCTATATTCTCTTGAACAAAGAGTTTAATATCAATTTCTGTCAAAATTGTTTTAAAAAGGCATTTTGTGACCTTTTATGTCATTTTTTAACTTGTCTGTTAAAATGCGAAAACTGATAAATTGGTTTATTATATGCTGATTTCAGGAAAACAAGCTCCTCATGACATTTCTCAAAAAGATCAAAATATATGAACTTAATGATGGCATAATCGGATGGGGAATATCTGTTAAAGAATTATACTCACCCATATGTTGATTAATGGATATGACATGTAGTAATTTACAAACCTGATTCGATAAGTACACACACCCACTTACTGTGACAAATGTTATTTCCTGGATGCTCAAGATGTAGGGTAACAAACTATTCCTATTTGCCTGGGACTTGAGAGGGTTTCTAGGACAAGGTGTCTTCAGTCCTAAAATAAGAAAATCCCAAGCAAACGAGGATAAGTTTGTCACCCTATCAGAATAGTACATATACATTCTTCTTATACATGCCACAGTATTTTGGAGCTGTTCCCAGGGAAATAATCAAGGTTCAAGGCTAACAGATGATGAAGAGAAGTACATCATTTATAATTCAGACTAGAGATACATGTTTACTTTGACCATGTTATCCTTGACTGACACATGGAATCTTAACTCTCTAATTTCTCCCTATAGGCTCCTCTGCCTGAGTACAGTGCTAACACAGACCAAGCAGCCACCCTGCCCAAAATGGACCCACCTTCCCCAATTGCTTGAAGTCTAGACATGAGCAGACTTTATCGCTTCCTTTGTGTTGTCTAGCAATGAGGAGAACAGCAATATTGTGCTAGCTGACCACTGAGTGAGTGGTCATGGAGACTGTTAGTCCCCTCCTAAGTGAACTACACAAAAAAGACTCACTGAGGTCTGGAAGGTCAAAATCAAAACCCATAAATTGCCTCAAAAGCTAACTTGAACCACGTGTTCTTTTTTTATTTTGGCTGTTGACCAGGAAAGAGAGGCATCTGTGACAGACAGAAAGTCTGAGAAAGCATCGCAGTCAGAGAAACAAAAACTCAGGGTTGAAATTGCAGTGATGGACACACTCAATAGTCCTGCCAAACTACCGACTTTTGGTTGGCAATGAATTACTTTTGTTTAAGTAAAAATTGGTTGGATTTTTTTTTTTCTTTTTTGCAAACCTATGAAAGGGAAGAGAATACACTGGATACTATTCATAGCTACCTGCAAGTGAGAATTGGTTTACATTTTTCAGTACACTCTCTTCTTTGCAGACCTCAAATACACACAACTGTAAACTGCAATACACAGTTAAGTCCCCACTTAACACTGCCCATGGTTCTTAGAAACTGTGACATGAAGCAAAACAACATACCATATAAAAACACTAATACTACTGGAGGATAATTGATACAAATAAAAGTTACATTCCTGTGGCACATAGCATGTCCAAGAGCCCAATAGCAACATTAAGTCAAGACTTACTGCAGCCCCAGCCATGTGCTGCAGGGCTCCATATTCAGTCTTAAGTATTTTTTGCATATTTAATTTTTTAGTTGACATAATTATTATACATATTTATGAGGTATGTAATGATATTGCTTTTTTTTTTTATTTTTCAGGGTAACAAAGAGAGATTTTAGGAAGAACAAAGAGAAAATTTAGAGCTCTTATGGTGAGAGCTGGAGGTGGGCCGCTCTCATGAAGGAGAAAAGGTGAGAGAGACCATTGCTTTACTACTTAAGGTAGTTTTCTGATGGTGGTGATGGTTTCTGCTGATCAGAATGACTATTGCGATTTTAATTGACAGGATTTTTGAGAGGAAAAACTGATTATGAGACAGAGAGGCAGTGATAT
This sequence comes from Loris lydekkerianus, assembly GCA_963574355.1. NCBI lineage: Eukaryota > Metazoa > Chordata > Mammalia > Primates > Lorisidae > Loris > Loris lydekkerianus. The sequence goes on from CAUYPK010088489.1 coordinate 10,530, forward strand.
GTCAAAGTCAGTTGTAACAGCTGCCAACTGGCAAAATTTGGGGGGTTTTTTAGCCAGATATTAAAGCAGTAGTAGATCAAATTCAGCATGGGTGAGAGTATTTATACAAAGGAAATTGTCAAACACAATAATTAATTTTTTTTTTTTTAATTTCTTTTCTGGAGAGCTAACTCTTAAACATTTGCTAACACATATCTGGACAAAATCTTCCCTGAAACTTGCAATCCAGATCAGTGTCAATTATGATTAGCACAAGAGGAAAAATGCCTCAAATATATTCATTTTCTCATCCCTGGTTTGAGGGGATAATTTTACTATCTAGAACTCTATATTAGTTCAGGTAATAAAAGCTAATCTTCATAAAAAGCCTGGCTCACGTGGAGTTGAGGAACAACAAAAAAAGAGTTAACATGAAGTGTGAAATGTTTATGAATACCAAGCACCATTTATTTTAGCTGAAAGCACATAAGTTATTAAGAATGAACAAAAAAAGGAAAGTCATCACTTTCCTCCAGTTAAAGCCCTACACTTCTCCTGTCTCTAAATGCTTTGTTCAGTGAAGTTCAGAAGATATGTATATATATATATATATATATATATATATATATATATATATATATCCTGATCCAGCTTTTCCATCCAGAGGTCTTATTAAAAGCTTATGAATCTTTTCTTAGATAAAATCTAACTTCAAAAGCATCAGCTATGGTCTGTATTTGTTACATAGGAATTAAAGCAGAGCTAAGATCCCAGTGAAGCTTCTTTTTTCCCTCCTTAAAAAAACACATTTTCTTTCAGGGCAACCCAGGGACAAACAGCCCATACAGGAGCATGAAGAAGAATGGCTTTTGCATTTTGTACATACGTTATGAAGCTCAGCATTGCAGGATGAGTTCAAGTAGTTTTTCTCTCATCAATCTGAAGGATTTGTCACAAAATACCAAACTGAGGCTCATTTATCTCTCATTTTCTTTTTATTTTATTTATATATCTGGGTAATGGTCTCTTGCTGTGGGGATTTGCATTCTCCAGCATTAGTCAAGGTCAAGGTACAGAGCCTTTGTGTGCATTCTAAGCCCTTTCAGATACGTGTTCACCCCTGGTGTGATGCATTAAAAAAAGATTCCTTGTTCAGAATCAAACCACAGGCTCCTGCATTTTTGTTTGTCTTCTATTAAAGACTAAGTAGCTACATTTTCATTTCAAATTCCACATAAATGCTTTCAGAATAGCTAAATCTGGAGCTGTCTAAAGACAGGGAAAATATTAGGTGACCTCTCAGAATCCCTCCTTGATCCTCAGTTTTCAGCATTGCAATGGCTTCCTATCTTGTATTCACACAGCTGCTCTGTCAGTTCTGAAGGCCTCAAACTCACTGGCCTGTTTCCCATTCCTTTCTTGAAGACCTGTTCCCCATCCCCGAAGTGCTTTTTTATGCCCATCTCCTACCTCCATATCTGAACCTGTTTTCAATCAAGTTCCTTTATAAACATGTATGTGTTATATATATACATATATATATACATACATATATATATATGTATGTATATATATATGAGATTTCACTCTCTCATATGTGTATACACTCATGTGCATGTGCATATGAATATGTGTGCATATATATTATATATATAATTCTATATGTGTATATACCCGACTGCAAAATATGAGAGAGTGAAATTGCATATGTACACTTTTAACAATATCCAATTAAGGTGATGCAAAATCTATGGGGAATCAGGATAATGATCATTTAATAAGATGGACTTCGGAACCTGATGTGGTAAATTCTTTACAAATTCCTTATATAGAAAATAAGTAATATACTGAGAATCTCTAGGCCTCTGCCCTATATGTAAAATTGAGAAAATAATAGTTATCACTTCATAGGCTTATTGTGAAAAATTATAATATTTTATGTATACACACACACACACACATACCAGTAAGAGCACTCGTTCTGGCACGTAGAAATTGTGCCCCCCCAAAATAAATAATATTTTCACTTTTGCTGAACTACCTGTGCCTTGAAAGGCTCAGCTCACCCTAGGAAAGCAGGATATTAAATTCAGACACAGTCTTCACTCACCTCAACCTCAAACACAAAGAAGCAGCCTGAGGCATGCAAGGTTTTTTTGCCAGGACTGAGGCCCGGATGCTCAGAGCAAACAGTTATGAAACAATTAGAGGACAAAATGAAAACTTATCTCATGCTCCCTGACCGATCTTTGATTTTCATCTCTCTACTCCAGTTCAATTTTCCTAGCTGTATAACATACTCTAACATCCTTAGGGCTAGCCAATCAACATAACCAAAATATTTGCAGAAATATCACACTTCCTTCATTCCTTGTTCTCAGATGCCAGAACTAATTCAACACACTGATTCAATAAAAGTTGTCACCAATAGAAGAAATATATTTTTTACAGTAACTGTAACTTTAATTGTAGGATGACTTAGTTTTGAGACAAAAATTTATAGAAAACAAGTGTGTTTTTGAGAGTCAAGGAAATATGGTAGTCAATTCAAAAATAGTTTCCATACTGTGAGACCCTTCCTTCTCACTAATTCATTCTTTCTTTAATAGTTTTTATGGCACTGGTTAATATATTGTTTTTTAAAAATCCTGCATGTCAGATGGCCCAGACATAATGTTCAAAAAGATAGAATAAGGCATGGATCTGAAGCTTGAGTAATGAGGTGAGAGAAAAAAGACTCAAGTAAAATTTGGGCTTCTCAGGTCTATGCATGTACACACATGAGTGATTATGAGGACCAGAAATGGAACATTTTGCTGTTACTACAATTAAGACAAAGAGCCCCTTCCAAACAACCATCTAGAACAATATTGTATGGAGCATCTGACAAAGGAGACTACAGTGTGGTGGACTTGTTAGTGGAATAATTTTGTTTGTAGTAAGGGCAGAGGTCTAAGAGAATCAGTTACAGTGGTTACTTCAGCATTGATGGTGTGGATCAGGTTTACACTTGGACTCCTAGAAATTTGAGAAGGTTGATACATAGACATGGAACAGTCAAATCCATGAACCTATAGGACATAGACACATCTGACTTAGGAAGAAGGTGGTGCATAGAATAGTGGGTACCTGAGTACAACTGTCAAAGGATAGGACAGTGCTCCAGTCATGAGGGTGAACTCACTCTCTGTTCCTCTGTCTCCTCCTTTTCCATTCTCTTTCATTGGAATGACAACCCCGCCTATAAGTATCTCAACAGCTGTGTGTTCTCTGCACATACCACTACATAGCTATATTTTTAATATTTCTCATTTGAGTCTTGTTCCAACAGAGTATGTGAAAGTCTGGATGAATCTCTGTAGGGAACCGGGAAACCTCTGATACCACGGTAGGAGAGGACCTCACTCAGCTTGTGGGTATTTCTGTCACACTGACAGTCCACATGTGTGCCTCTCACATAAGACATTGTTCCCCCCATCAAGTTGGCTATCAGATATATGCAAATGGCTGAGAGCAGCAAGGTAAAACTTGGACCTGATCCTCAGCAACCAAGGACGATGTTATTAAAACTCATTTCTTAAACATAGGTAGGACAAAAAATATATGTCAATTAATTAACATGGTAATATCTTGTATCCCATTAACTTTAAAAATTCTTTTCCTGGAACTGGGTTTCTGCATTTGCAAATTTAACAAATTGAATACAAATTTTCAAAACCTAAAAACAGAAGGATGACCTGTATAAGGATGTGTCCTATGCACATCACTGAGAAGTATATGAAAATATAGAAGAATACATGCCACAGGGGAAACATGTGGGAGGTCCACTAGGAGTCCAGAGGAGGAGGATATTCTCAGCTCAGGCACCAGAATGGGAAACAGAAAAGGCTTCACAAGGTGTGTAATCCCTGAGCCCTATCTTGAGAGATGAAATTAGCTATGGTAAGATTTCTGGAAGAGGAAACAACATGAGAAAGGAGAATACACAGAAGTGTGTGTGTGAGTGTGTGTGTGTTTGTGTGCATGCTTAGAAATCCCAACTTTCACCCTCCTTCTGAAGTTAGTGCAATAAGTGATGAACACTGCTCCGATACAAATGATGTTAAACTCAGCACATTCCCTATATCAGGGGTTTTGTGCTTTTAATCTAACCTCCAGATATAGAATCAAAGTCTTTGTTCCCTGACAAAGAAATCTCAGGTACCCATATCAGGTGGATGTCAGAAGTACATAGTGGGAAAAGTTATAATAGTCCTTATAGAGTTATCTCTTTGTATATAAGCAGACCTTGCCCTTAGCTTTGGCAATATTGCAATTTCCCAAGATGGCACACAGCTAGGAGGCTGCTTCCTGCCAGAGGAGAGTGTCCAGTACTCACAGACCATGCGGCTTCTCTCCTGTACTGGCCAGGCTCCAAGCTACTTCCCTCTGTGAGACATGCTGCTTGTGACATAACTGGGTCATGATACAACCACAATGTGATGCTTCTGGGGACCTAGCCAATTCCCTGCCTTCTCTAGCCCATTCACCACTTAATGGGTCGGGAGGCAGTATAGTAAGTGGTCTGGAGCACAGCCAAGCAGCAGTGATGGTAAGAGACACAATAGCAAACCCTGATTTCAAACTCTTCCTGGTATCCACAGCCTTTGGGTCCAAAAGTCAATTCCCATTGGCCACTTTTGCTTTTCTTATGAAATAATACATATTATTTCCCCCTCTAAGTTGTTCCGCAAGGAAACAGTTAGCACTTGTGTTAGTAGCAGAACAGGCTAACACTGCCCTAGGCATTGAAGATCTGAGTTCTTGTCCTGCAGGGGAGCTGGTCAAATGTGTCACTTTGGAGAAGCCATTGTTATTTGCTCCTATGCTTTCTATTTAGGCAAATAAGGATTCCCACTCTTCCTAGGCCGCAGGGAGTACCTGCCAGCAGAAAGATGAAAGCATTCTCAAAAATTTTAAAGCACTAAATAATACTGAATTATGGTAGGAAGTTGTTCATCCAGAGCATTTGTTGAGACAACTGAGAGCAAGCAAGCCCATTTTTGTTGGCAAATGGGTCAATTGCAGCTGTAACACTTTCCACCCATGCAAGATATGCTGCCTAATTTAGAAGGAAGTCTGGAATCAGAGAAGTTAAGTTCACTCCACCTAATATAAATATTCATTGAGAACCTATCAGATACAATGTACTATGCTATATGTTTTAATTTCAGTGGTTTGTTCATGGTCAGAGAGCTGGTTAGTGTAGGGCTAAACTGGTTACCATTGCTCCCAGCTGAGTCATCCATCACTCCATGCCATCACATGTTCTGAAGCCAACTATTTTCAACTGGGAAAATAACTAGGCTTTGTCTGTGCTGCACTTACAACTGTTTTATCTGAAGCTCGACATGAAGCACACCAGTTTTTTCCACAAATATTAAATTTCTCTTAAGTTAAAGAGGAAAAAAAATACATTAGTCACACCAAGACTTTTCCAAAGAGAAAAACAATACCTGGGAAAGTAGATACTGAAGGAAAAGCAGCAGGAGTCAGAACAACACATGGTGCCAACACAATCTATACATAAATAATTTTGCAATTATTGGCAGCCCCAATTCACTGGCTGTCATCCTTAAAGAAAAGAAAGTCAAACCAGAGGTCCAGAAATCTGAACTGAATGATCCTCTGTCACTCACCTCAATCAGTGTTCCCGTGGCAGGGCTGTTCTCTGCAAGCTGTATGCACCCAGTGGTGGCCCTAACCACATGGAAATAAAAAATGAGAAAGAAATTTGGCTCCTGTCACAGAGCACGTCATGCTGATTTATCAGCCTGAAATATAGTTTAATCTGCATAAAAATGGAGTCTTGCAAACAGACTGGGATTAATAGGATCTATTTCTAATTCCTTCTGTGGTCTCATTTAAATAGGCCATTCATCACAGTGACCTCCTTTGATAACAGCCTGACTGTAATATTTAATTTCACATTAATTCTGTTGTAACTTAGCCAATGTTCATTTGCAGAAAATTACTAGTGTATCAGCTCTGCTCCCTACTCCCACCTTTTATCAACATCCTCATAAATGCCAAAACAATTTAAAATGGTTGATTTCTCTATTTGCAACATGCATTATTCAAGAATCTTGTGTATTTGGGTGGAATAGAGCATAAGGAAAAGTAGACATTAACAAAAAATCTTTACCTAGACCATGAAGTAGAACATTTACTTTGAGCCAATTAAGACATATGATATTGCACGGAGGGGCAAGATGGCTGACTAGAGCCAGCCTCCGACAAAAGCTCTCATCCAGAGGGAAGGATAATTTCCAGAAAATAACCATTTAAGCTGAAGACTGAGAGCCAAGCCAAGAGAGTAGAGTGATAACTGCAGGTCACGTCTGCTGAGGCAAGCTGTGAACTCCAAGAAAGCAAACTTCAGGTACAAAATTTATCCCAAAGGAAAAGTGTCCACCCCTCCCCCAAGAAAGTTGACGGGGGGGGGGGGTTGTTTGTTTGTTTTTTTATTTTATTTTTTTCTTCTTCTCTTTGTTTTCTCCTGTAGGTTTTCTACAGGCGAGCGGTGAACTGAGGACCTCTTGTCTCACCCCATGGGTGAGAGCTATAGAAAGTGGGAACTACTTCCCCAGAGGGACCCTATTGTAACTCTGAGCACTCTCATGCCAGACAGAAAAATTGAACTAACATTTTCTCTGCCATTCTAAACTTCAAGTCCACCCTTCCCCCCTTGCCTGACAAACCAGAAGCCTAACCCCTGCAGAGACTGTGGGAAGAAACTCATGAGCAGAGTCCTCCCAACCCCTGCTGGACCAAGCACCCCACCCCACCCCACCTGGCCAGAGCCTTCTAGAGTAGTGCTTCCCACTCCCGGCCCCCTACGCCGACCCTACCTCCGTGCCATGTCCTGCCTGGCCAGAGTCTTGAGCCAAGCACTCTCTTTGTCAAAGTTGCAGGGTGCCAGACACTTCCAGAACCATGTACAGCATCCCCTGCCCTGCTGCTGGATCCATGTGCCCCACGCCCCCAAAGCTACTCCTACAGCCAGAACTCCCTGGCTATGGCAGTCGCCTGAGAGCTGCACAGGGTCACTTCCTACAAAAAATCCAGCAATAATAGAGTGATCCTGCCAGGGTCTAATCTTGAAGAGACAACTCCCCAACTCTGATGACTGCCAGAGGAAATCAGAACTCAGTCTATAGGGATACTGGTGCTGCAGAGCAGCAGGGGCAAAGGCACAGTGGCTGAGGGAGAAAAGCATTTGCTGACCTGTTACCCTCAGGATTAGACTGAGTCCAAGTGGAACACTCACCAGTGGCTATTGAGTATCCGAGGCAGACAAACCTCATGTCCCTCAGCCAGCTGGTAGCAGAGGGTAGTGGTTGGGCCACAGGTGGAATAGACCTTCCTTTGACTCTGACAGGTGCAAAGCCCCAGCACATCTGCTTAGTAGAGGGAGCAGCACCTCAGCTCTGTGGGGTCACTAGTGACTGTGCGTGAAAGAGAAGCAAAGTGGAGAAAGAGACTCAGCCCCCTAGTCCAACTCTGCTACTGGGTGGGACTTTCTGATTCCACAGAGCACTGGAATGAGCCAAATTTGAGCAGCCAGTAGACCTCTGCCATCTACTTGCTGGAGACCTTTCAAACTCTCCCACTTGAGAGTTTGTACTGACTGGGTCAATTGATTTGAAACTCCTAACCTGGGCCAATCACCTAAGGACCCTTTCAGGTGGTACCCTTGTTGTGTGGTAATGGGAAGGGTTGATATCCCTCTTCCAGTTGTTGTCCATGGGAAGTGGGGTGTCTTAGTTGCTTGTATTTCTCCACAGCTAAGACTTCACCAGAGTCACTAATCCACTGGATTGGACAAGAACCAGCTGATTACAAAACAGAGCCACCTAAACCCACCACAGCAAAAAGGTTTCCTCAGCCTCAGACGGTAATATTGTATGGGTCCTTTGCAAACCTATAGGGGAAAAAGCTGTAGTCATCAGTCCCAGATCCTTGACAAAGGGCTGGTTAACCAAAACTCTAGGAACTCCCAATCCAACTTCACCTTACCTGCCCATCTAGCCGACAGTGAAAAACAATCATGAGGGCTGGCAACATGAATAATCAGAGTAGATCAACTCCCCCAAGGAACTATATGGCAGACACAGCACAAGATCCCATTCATAAACAAATGACTGGGATGTCAGAAATCAAGTTCAGAATTTGGATAGCAAGTAAGATCAACAGAATGGAGATAAAGATGGATTTAGAATTTCAAATTAGTAATTTCAAAGATGTCTCAAGATTTTGACACATTGAGGCAAGAACTTGCAGCCCTCAAAGATCTGATAAAAACAGTAGAATTCCTCAGTAACAGAATGGAGCAGGCAGAAGAAAGGATTTCCAACATTGAAGACAAAGCTTTTGAACACTTCCAAACAGTCAAAGAGGAAAAAAAGTGGAGAACAAAAATAGATCATTCTCTCAGAGAGCTCTGGGATAATTCGAAGAGATCTAATTTTCACCTTTTAGGAATACCTGAAGGTGATGAGGTTGCTGCAAAGGATACAGATACTTTACTTCATAAAATAAATCAAAGAGAATTTTCCAGACATGCCAAGAGATTCTGAAATTCAGATAGCAGACAGTTTTAGAACACCAGCATGACTTGACTCAAAAATTCTCATAGACACATAATAATTAGCATTGCCAAAGTTAATATTAAGAAGAAAATTCTTCAAGGAGCAAGATGTAAGAAAACCATAACCTACAAGGGGAACAACATTTGAATGACTGCAGATCTCTCTGCTGAAAGCTTTCAAGCTAGAAGAGGGTAGTTGTTGACCTTTAATCTCCTTAAACAAAATACCTTTCAACCCAGAATCCTGTATCCAGCTAAACTGAGTTTCATCTATGATGGAGAAATTAAGTACTTTAATGACATTCACATGTTGAAGAAATTTGCCATAACCCTAAACCTGCTCTCCAGGATATTCTCAGACCTATCCTACATAACGAACAGCACAATCCTCCACCACAAAAGTTAACTCACTCAGAAACTTCTGATCAAATTCAAACTTCCACAGTGGCGAAAGGATTAAAAATGTCCACTGGACTTTCAAAAAACTTGATACCCAAAATACTATCTGGCTTATCAATATTCTCAATTAATGTGAATGGCTTAAATTTTCCTTTAAAGAGGCACGGGTTGGCCAACTGCATACAAAAACTCAGGCCAGACATCTGTTGCATTCAAGAATCTCATCTTACCTTAAAAGATAAACATAGACTCAAGGTGAAGGGATGGTCATCTATATTTCAGGTAATGGAAATCAGAAAAAAGTAGGTATTACAATTTTATTCACAGATACAATAGGCTTTAAACCAACAAAAGTAAGGAAAGATAAGGACGGTCACCTCATATTTGTTACGGGTAACACTCAACACGATGAGATTTCAATTATCAAGATTTATACACCCAACCAGAATGTACCTCAATTTATAAGAGAGACTCTAACAGACATGAGCAACATGATTTCCTCTAGCACCATAATTGTCTGAGATTTTAACACTCCTTTCCAGTGTTGTATACATCCTCCAAGTAGAAACTAAGCAAAGAAATTGTAGAATTAAACTTAACTATTCAATATTTGGATTTAACAGACATCTATAGAACATTTCATCCTAACAAAACTGAATACACATTCTTCTCATCAGCCCATGGATCATCCTCCAAAATTGATCACATCTTAGGTTGCAAGTCTAACCTCAGCAAATTTAAAAGAATAGAAATCATTCCTTGTATTTTCTCAGACCATCATGGAAAAAAGTTGAACTCAGTAACAACAGGAATCTGCATATGCATACAAAATCATGGAAACTAAATAACCTCATGCTGAATGATAGCTGGGTCATAAATGAGATTAAGAAGAAAATTACCAAATTTTTGGAACAAAAGATAAAGAAGACACAATCTATCAGAACCTCTGGGATACTGCAAAGGCAGTCCTCAGAGGGAAATTTATAGCATTGAAAGCCTTCCTCAAAAGAATGGAAAGAGAGGAAGTCAACAACTTAATGGGACATCTCAAGCAACTGGAAAAGGAAGAACATTCCAACCCTAAACCCAGCAGAAGAAAAGAAATAACTAAAATTAGAGCAGAATTAAATAAAATTGAAAATAAAAGAATCATACAAAAGATCAACCAATCAAAGAGTTGGTTTTTTGAAAAGGGCAATAAAAGAGATAAACCTAACCTAATCAGAAGTAGAAGAATAAAATCCCTAATTTCATCAATCAGAAATGATAAAGGCCAAATAACAACAGGCTCCTCAGAAATTCAACAAATCCTTAATGAAAATTACATAAAATTCTATTCTCAGAAGTATGAAAATCTGAAGGAAATTGACCAATACTTGGAAGCAGTCCATCTTCCTAGACTTAGCCAGAAAGAAGTGGGAATGTGGAACAAGCCTATAACAAGTTCTGAAATAGCATCAACTATAAGAAAAAAAGAAAAGCCCAGGACCAGATGGCTTCACATCACTTTCCCCAAAAAGAACAGCCTAGGACCAGATGGCTTCACATCAGAATTCTACCAAACCTTTAAAGAGTACCTATATTACTCAACCTTTTCCAAAACATGCAAAAAGAAGGAATACTTCCAAGCACATTCTATGAAGCAAATATCACCCTGATACCCAAACCAGGAAAAGATCCAACAAGAAAAGAACATTATAGACCAATATCTCTAATGAATATTGATGCAAAAATATTCAATAAGATTCTAACAAACAGAATCCAACAACACATCAAACAAATTATACATCACAACCAGGTGGGTTTTATCCCAGGGTCCCAAGGATGGATCAATATATGTAAATCCATAAATATAATACATCACATAAACAAATTAAAAAACAAAGACCATATAATTCTCTCAATTGATGCATAAAAAGCTTTTGACAATATCCAGCATACTTTCTTGATCAGGACACTTAAGATAATAGGTATCAAAGGAACAGTTCTTAAACTTGTAGATGCAGAAAAGGCTTTTGATAATATCCAGCATCCTTCCTTGATCACAACACTTAAGAAAACAGGTATAGAAGGAACATTTCCTAAACTGATAGAGCAAACCTACAGCCAATATTGTATTGGATGGAGTAAAATTGAAATCATTTCCACTCAGATCAGGAACCAGGCAATGATGTCCACTGTCTCCACTGATTTTTAACATTGCAATGGAAGTCTTAGCCACCACAATCAGGCAAGAGAAGCAATCAAGGGGATCCAAATAGGACCAGAGGAGATCAAACTGTCACTCTTTGCAGGTAATATGATTACATATCTGGAATACCCCAGGGAATCAACTACAAAACTCCTAGAAATGATCAAGGAATATAGCAACATCTCAAGATACAAAATTAACACTCACATATCTGTAGACTTTATATATGCCAACAATGGTCAATGGGAAAAAGCAATTTAGTACTCTATTACTTTTACAATAGTGCTAAAGAAGATGAAATATCTAGGAATGTATCTAACTAAGGATGAGAAAGATCTCTATAAAGAGAACTATGAAACTCTGAGAAAAGAAATAGCTGAAGATGTTAACAAATGGAAAAATATACCATGCTCATGGCTGGGAAGAATCAACAGTGTTAAAATGTCTATACTAAACAAAGTAATCTATAGATTTAATGTGATCCCCATTAAAGCACCTCTGTCATACTTTAAAGACCTGGAAATATTAGTACTTCATTTTACATGGAAACAGAAAAAAACCTTGAATAGCCAAAGGCATTACTCAGAAATAAAAATAAATTGGGAGGAATCTCACTTCCAGACTTCAGACTATACTATAAATCGATAGTGATCAAAACAGCATGGTACTGGCACAAAAATAGAAAGGTAGATGCATGGAACAGAATTGAAGACAAAGAGGTGAACCCAGACACTTATCATCATTTGATTTTTAATAAGCCTATCAAATATATAAATTGGGGGAAAGATTCCCTATTCAACAAATGGTGCTGTGTGAATTGGCTGGCGACCTGTAGAAGACTGAAACTGGACCTACACTTTTCTCCTCTAACAAAAATTGACTCTCACTTGTTAAAGGGCTTAAACTTAAGACATGAAACTACAAAAATTCTTAGAGAGAGTGAAGGGAAAATGCTTGAAAAAATTGACCTGGGAGAATACTTTATGAAGAGGACGCCCAGGCAATTGAAGCAACATCAAAAATACATTACTGGGATCTGATCAAATTAAAAAGCTTCTGCACTGCCAAGAACACACAAAATAAAGCAAATACACAGCCCTCAGAATGGGAACATATTTTTGTGAGTTATATTTCCAACGAAGGTCTAATAACCAGAATCCACAGAAAACTCAAACTTATTACTAAGAAAATTATGGGTGATCCTATTTCATTGTAGGCAAGAGACATGAACAGAAGCTTCTGTGATGAAGACAGGAGCGTGGTCTACAGGCACGTGAAAAAACACTAATTGTCTTTAATCATCAGAGAAATGCAAACCAAAACCACTCTGAGATACCATCTAACTCCAGTAAGAGTAGCCCACATCACAAGATCCCAAAACTACAGATGTTGAAGTGGATGTGGAGTAAAGGGATTACTTCTGCACTGCTGGTGGGAATGCAAGCTAGTATGCTCCTTTTGGAAGGAAGTTTTGGATAACACTCAGGGATCTAAATGTAGACCTGCTGTTTAATCCTGTTTCCTCTTCTAACCAAAAATCATTTGATAATAAAGATATTTGCACTAGATTGTTCATTGCACTTCAATTTATAATTGCCAAGTCATGGAAGCAGCCCAAGTCCCCATTGACTCATGAATGGATTAATAAATTATGGTATATGTATACCATGGAATACTATGCAGCATTTAAAAAAATGGAGACTTTACCTTTTTATGTTTACATGGATGGAGCTGGAAAATATTCTTCTTAGTAAAGTATCTCAGGAATGGAAAAATATATATCCAATGTACTCTGTACTACTGTGAAACTGATTTATAATCACTCACAATTGCATATGAAAAATGAAACATAACTATAGCCTAGGAAGAAGGATGGAAGGGGAGGGAGAGGAGAAGGAAGAAGGGAATGAATCAAAAGAGGGAGGGTTAGTAGGGAGACCACACCTATGGAGCATATTGCAAATACAGGTTGAATCTATCAGGTGTAGAACACAAATGTCTTAATGCTGTAATTGGGCAAATGAGGTGAAGGCTATGTTGATTAGTAGGATCTACCCACTCCAATTTGTACAAATAATCAACACATTGAATCCCATAATGGCTTAAATGTATTTATGATCTATGTACAAATGACTTAATAAAAAAAAAAGGAAATATGATATTGCAAAAACTCGGGTTAATAGGTCAATCAGTATGCACATTCTTTCATTCCTATTTGTGCTCAAGTTAGGGAGAGTCATCTACAGTATCTGACTATTGCTTCTCAGTCAGAACATTCCCAATCTTGAGGGACATCACGGATTTCAAATAAAGCCAGTTCAATTCATTGAAATGTGATGTGATTATAAAGTATGCATTAGACACGTTCTATATTTTATGAAGTTAGCATACAGCTGTCCTCAGGAGACTTCTATATACTTTGTGGTAAAGGACAGTTTATGCCACATCTGAGTAATGTCGCAACTAAAGCCAGTGTTTCTACCAGGTTGTCCAAGGGTAGGGTGTAAGCCTTTCTTGGCCCCTCAAGGCTCTTTGAGCACTGAGGAAAAAAAGGATGACATATGTTGTTAACACAGAAAGCTTATGAACAGTCAAAGAAACCAGAGAGTACTAGATCTGGAAAATCTTTCAATTAAGATTAAAACCTACATGCAGGTAAGAATAGTCCAGGGACAGACAGGATTCTTCTCTCTTGGGAGGAGTCCAGGGTATTCTTGCTAGACACATCTTAGAGGGGATTAGCACCAAATACCTGAAGGAGACACACCAGCTCTGGTTCTGCTAAATGAGAAAACCGGGCTGGGGGTTCACTGAGCTGGCAGTAATCACTGGTAAGATGGCCCAGTATTTATTTTAGATGTGAGAAATACTCAACATCATTCTGTAATGTGTTATTTCCTCTCTTCCCATAGCAATAACTCTTTGGATAGCACACAGGGGTCCTCAAACTACAGCCCACAGGGCACATGAGGTAGTGTGATTGTATTTGTTTCCTTTTTTTTTTTTTTTTTTTTTTAAACTTCTGTTGCGTGACCGGAGACGCGAACGAGCAGAAGCTTTGCTGTAGGTGTAAAACTCGCTCCTGTAATTATTAAGTCAAGAAACAGGCCATACACTCTGATATGGTGTATAGCAAAGTTTTTTATTTTAAGTTCAGGTT
>CAUYPK010088491.1:0-23989 GCA_963574355.1 Loris lydekkerianus
TCTGTTACTGAGGGATTCTACTGTGTTTCTTAGATCTTTGAGGGATGCAACTTCTTGTCTCAATGTGTCAAAATCTTTGGTCATTTGGTCTTTGAATTCATTGAATTCTTGAGATATCTTTTGGGTTACTGCTTGGAATTCTTATTTGATCTTATTTGCTATCCAGATTCTGAATTCGATTTCTGACATCTGAGCTATTTGTTTGTGCATGGGATCTTGTGCTGTGTCTGCCCCCTTGATACTTGGGGGAGTTGATCTACTCTTATTATTCATGTTGCCAGAGTTTTTCTGTTGATTTCACCTCATGATTATTTTTCACCGTTGCTTCTGGCCGTAGTCAGAGTTGGTGAAGTGTCTCTCCAAAATTAGACCCCAATGGGCTCACTCTATTGTTGCTGGATCTTTGTAAGGAGTGACCCTGTGTACTTCCTCTGGGGCTGCCCCAGCCAGGGAGTTCTGGTTGTGGAAGCAGCTCTAGAGTTTGATACACCCAGATCCAGCAACAGGGCAGGAGGTGGTGCACAAGGTTCTGGGAGTGCCTGGCAGCTAGTGACTTTGGCACAGACAGCCCAAGGCTCCAGCATTCTCTGGCCAGGAGAAGGACTCTGCACAGAAGCAGGGAGGGCTTCAGCGGGCATGCGGTTACCAGAGTCCCTGGCCAGAGAAGCGGGCCGGTGTAGAGGCAGCGAGGGTACAGGAGAGAGAACGCAGGGTTCTGCAGCTCCTGCAGTTCCTGGTCAGGGCATGTGGAGGCCCAGCAGGCGCAGGTGGCGGGTCAAGCATCGCAGCGCAGCTCTTATGGAGATCCAGGCGGCACCTAGCCCAGGTGTTTGAGGTTGCTATGAGCTGTAACGCCATGGCACTCTACCCAGGGTGATAGCCTGAGGCTCCAGTGTGCCAAAACCAGTCTCACTCTGCCTCTGAGGGTTAAGGCTGTAAGGCAGCTCAGTTCCTGCCTTTAGGCTGCTCAGTCACTAGGTTACTAACTCCCATCCAATCCTTGCTCTGCAACCCTGGGGGTGGAGCTTGCTGGGGCAGTTCTCTCACAATGGCTCCCTGTGGCCCACAGCCGAACACTATTAGTTCCATCCAGCTCATCAGCTCAGTCTGGGGCCCTAGACAATGCCAAATGTTCTCCTCACTCCTGCTCAAGCTCTCCCCAAGGCAGTTCAACTGAGTGCCAAGTCCACAAGCACCGAAACAGTTTCACAGATAAGGCCTTTCCGGTTTGTAGTCTCACTGTTGCTTGTACTTACGGCTGCTGGCGGGATTAGGTCGATCGAACACACACAACTGCTTGCCAGTTTCCCACTGTTTTTGTCCTCCTCTTGGGGTCCAGAAGTCCCTTGCCAACTCCCCATATCCTCAAAGGCATGATAATAGGCAGATCCCACCAGCCAGAGATGCCTGGACTCTTATCTCCCCATAGTCACCATGCCCAGTTGCAGGGAAGCTGTTACTCAGCCACCGTCTTCCTCCACCACACTAATGATTTTAATGCTAGCACTTCTTTATGTAGAAAATAGTCTCATTTTATGGCTATGTCAGAGAGGTCACTCCAGAAAAATAATTTTGACAATCTTAAATAAATGATGTTCTAAGAACACATGAATCACCAGAAATTGATAGCAGAAGAACTATTACTAGACAACCTAAATAAAAAATATCCATGGAAGATAGAAACTTAGCAAAGAGTTTTCCTTGGAAAAACAGAAGACCCAAGTGGTTTCATAAACAAATTCGCTCACAATTTCTATAAACAGGTAAGTTATAACCATAAAAATATGTTCATAGGAAGAAAGAACTTCAAATTACATTTATAGGAAGCTAGCATAATAAAATGCCATCACATGACAAGTTAGTATAATAACGTCCTACAAATGACTATTATTTATGAATATCAGTGTAAAAACAACAGATAAATAACAAAAATAATTCAGTAACATTAATCAAAATCAGGATAAATCAAAACCAAATAAGTCTCATCCTAAAAGCCTTAGGATGGTTCCACTACAAATAGGTCAAAGATGTCAAAACTTAGCAGTTGCCAAAAAGGGCAGTTAAAAAAATTCAACAACATTTCTAATAAATACTTTCAGAGAAAATAGGACAAGGTGGATATTTCTTTAACATTATGTAAACTACACATGTTTGTGTGTGTTTGTATTTATAATCAAAAGCTAGCCTAATACTTAATGAAACATGAGAACATTCTGTTTAAAATCAAAGTTAAAACAAGATAAGGCACCCACCATCATCATCACTATGTAATATTGTTTGGATGTTAGACCATTGGGCAGTAAATTGCCACAATGACCACTTGCAAATAAGTGCCTGTTTTTGCAAATAAGGTTTTATTTGAACAGCATTGCCCAATCATTTATGTATAGTCTATGGCCTCTTTCGTACTATAGCTGGAGAATTGAATGATTGTGACAGAGGTTGTATATAATAAAGCCTAAAATATTTACTGTCTAACCCTTCATGGAGAAGGTTTGCCTATCTGTGTTCTAGGCAATACAAATAGATAAGTCAAAGAAATAAGACATGTAAGTATTGAAAGGAGGAAGCAAAATTATTATTATTTGCAGAAAATACATAGGAAGCCCAAGGCAATCAACTGAATACAATTCAATAAGATGGGCGATTACAAAATAAATTTCTTGAAACAAATCTTTCATTTTCTGCTTTGCAAGCAGTATATAATGAAAGAATAGCTCGCATTTAGAAAAGCACAGAAAAGAAATGCTTATGAGTCTGTATAAAGGAGAATCTCCTGTGCTGAATTCCAAATACTATATATAGATACTTCCCCCTTTATAGTGTGGGCTGTGCACAGTGACTGCCTGCCAACAGGTATTGCATGAAAGGGAGGGTGGGGAAATAACTTTGCAATGGAGAAATCTGACAAACACTGTTACCACTTCAGCCTGGTGATCGAGATTAACATCAACAGTGATAAGTCATGCTGATAGCATGCCCTTCATAAGATATGATGAAAATGGTGCTGTACGTCTCTGTTCTTCCTCCCCAAAACTTTTATAAATGCCTCTTTAATGGTAGGAAAAACATCAGAAAAATCCAAAGTGAAGAACAATCTATAAACTACTTCACTATACTATCAAAGTCATCAAAAGCAAGGGATGTCTGGCAGTAAACAATAGGAGCCTAAGCAGACAAGGAGACTAAACTTAATATGGTATCCTAGTAAAACTAAGGATATGTAAATAAACTATGGACTTTGATAATGAAGTATTAATATTGGTTAATTAATATTGGTTAACATTGTGACAAATGTACTCGGTACAGTACCTCCACATCCACATGAAAGAAAAAACACAAGTATAATCTAGCAAAGAGGAGGGGAAAGGAGGGAGAAGGCAGAGGGGAGGAGGGAGGGCAGTTGATGACGATCACCTACTGTACATAATGTGAGGGTGTTCAGCAACCCCACCCCCCACCCTGTGAAGAACTCAGCTACAAATTGAACTTCACCTTAAAAATGTAAACAATGTAAACTAAACACTTGTACCCTCATATTAATCTGAAATAAAACATTAAATGAGTAAATAAAAATTATCAAAAATTGAATGTAAAATATAAAGTGTATCAGTTGTCCTCAATGAACTTTCCAGATCATGTACATATAAATACATGTTTTCGAAAAGTTTAGGAAAAAAAAATCTGAAAAACTAAACATGAGAATGAATGGGAAAAATATTTTTGAGTCATAATGAGGGGTTCTGGTTTTATCAAATATTAAAACATGTTAGGAAGATACATTCATCAGAATGATTTTGTTACTGGAGAATAATTAAGCACTTGGAATATAACAATAAAACCCATATCCAAGTATATTTAGAATCTTTTACATGTATATGGTAAAGGGACATTTCAAATCAATGAAGAAAAGATGGATTGATCAATAAATATTATTGAAAGAACTGATTAGTAATTTGGAAATTTAGCAACACATCATTATTCTTTCACCAAAATAAATTCCAGATGAAATAGTGTAAAATACAAAACAAACAAAAAATAGCAGGCTGGGCTCAATGGCTCATATCTATAATCCCAGGACTTTGAAGGGCTGAGGCAAGAGGATTGCTTGAGGCCTGGAGTTTGAGGGGCAACATAGTGAGACTCCTGTCTCTATAAAAAATTTTTAAAATTAGCCAGGCATGGTGGCATTTGCCTGTAGTCCCAGCTACTCAGGAGGCTGAGGCAGGAGGATCCTTGGAGTTCAGGAGTTTGAGGCTATAGTGAGCTTTAATTGTGCCACTGCAATCCAGCCTCAGTGACAGTCTAGCCTGGGTGGCAAAACAAAGACCCCATCTCAAATACAAAAATAAACAGCTAACCATAGTAGTAAACAAACATGAATAAATTTATTTATCTTCTCTTTACAGTCAGATAATGAAATTCAGAAGCTGTAAAGAGAAATAGTGATAAACATATTTACATAAAATTTTCAAACTTATTGGCTTGGCGCCTGTGGCTCAAGCGGCTAAGGCACCAGCCACATACACCTGAGCTGGCAGGTTCGAATCCAGCCCAGGCCTGCCAAACAATGATGGCTGAAACCCTAAAATAGCTGGGCATAGTGACCAGCACCGCAGAGACAGGAGAATCACTTGAGCCCAGGAGTTGGAGGTTGCTGTGAGCTGTGATGTCACAGCACTCTATCCAGGGAGATAGCTTGAGGCTCTGTCTCAAAAAAAAATTTTTTTTTCAAAGCTCTTTACTGAAAGAAACACACAAAAGATATAATAGACTGGGGGTGGTGGTGGTATATTTACAACATTTGGCAAATGAAGGGCTAAGTTCCTTGTTTTATCAAGTATTCTAACAAAGTTTTAAAAATCTCCCCCAAATAAAAGTACAGTATAACTCATTAGAAAAATGGGCAAATAAAATTAGCATTCTCACTTATTTTTTTCTGGGGCTAGAAATTGTAATTTCTTTGAGAGCAATGTAGCAGTATTTACCAAAGTTTTAAAAGCATGGTCTCTTTGACTCAGCACTTCCACTGCTAGGAATTTCACCAACGTATAGGTAGGTAAATGAGCAAGAATGTTCACTTCAGCACTGTCGGTAAAAGCAAAGCTCTAGATTCCACCCAAGTGTCTATTAGTAGGGGCCAGGATAAAAGAATTCTGCTGCGCACTTCAGTGGAATCCTGTACAGCCTTTAAAAAGAATGAGGTAGACCCGATGGGGGAGAAGCTCCTAGGTATAGTATCAACTGAAGAAACAAGATGAAATCATGCATTCATCCTTTTTGCTTAAAAAATATTTTTTGGAAAGCTTCATCGTGAGCTTATAACACTGGTTAGTTAGGAGAAGACTCCAAGTGGAGGGCTGATGGGAAGAGAAGTTTCCTCTTCATTTGCATTTTTTTGTGCACTGAAACTTTTTTACTATGTACATATTACCTTCTCATTAAAGTTATGAAAACAAGAAATAGGAATAAATTACAGATGCTTTTCAATAAGCCTTACAAAAAAATTTTTTTTGTTCGACAGTCTTGGCTAGAATGCAGTGGTGTCATCATAGCTGATGGCAATCTCAAGTCCCTGGGCTCAGGTGATCCTCCTGCATCAGCCTCCTGAGTAGCTGGGACTACAGGCTCCTGATACCATGCTTGGCTAGTTTTTCTATTTTTTTTATAGATACTGGCTCTTACTCTTGCTCAGGCTGGTCTTAAATTTTTGAACTCAAGCAACCTTCCCACCTTGACCTCCCAGAGTGCTAGGATTATAGGTGTGAGCCACTGCATTGGCCTACTATTACAAAATTCTTAAATTCATTTTGCTTGATTCCAAGTTTACTTTCTTTATGTCTAGAATTAACACACTGAATTAAATTTAGCCTAAATTTAGAGATTTGGTGCTTTGGTTAATGTGTTACCTTTTTCCGCCCAGCAAATATATAGATTCAGTTGAACTTTTTGAAATATAAAATATAGTTCATGGACACTCATACCTTAAAGGACTTGAAGGAATTGGGGAGCCCAGGCTGGGAACCCAGTTGTAATGTGAAGAAGCTCTGTGACTGGAAGTCAGGACATAAATGCCACTCCTAACTACTGGTGGCCACCAGCTAGCTAGCTATGTGACTTACCTCTCTGAACCTGAGTTTTCTCCTTTGTCAAATGAGACTGCTGGCTAAAGGAAGTGATAATAACCCTTCTAGTAGCCACATTTCATGATTATGACTATTTTAATCTTTTTTCCTTTTTCTTTTTCTTTTCTTTTCTTTTCTTTTTTTTTTTTTTTTTTTTGAGACAGAGTCCCACTCAATTTATCCAGGCTAGAATAGCATATTGTCATATATCTCACAGCAACCTCAAACTCCTGGCTCAAGCAATTCTCCTGCCTCCACCTCCCAAGTGGCTGGGGACTACACGTGTCCACACAATTCCTGGCTTATTTTTCTATTTTTAATAGAGACAGGGTCTTGCTCTTGCTCAGACTGGTCCTGCCTTGGCTTCCCAGAGTGCTAGGATTGCAGGGGTGAGACTGGCCCTATGAATATTTTAATCTAATGGCACCATAGTGATGGTGATGACAGCAGTAGCCTATAATGGTAAACATCATTCTTCAAGTCACACTTTCAAGGGCCAAAACCATATCATCATGGTGATTCTTCAGCCCTCAAGGAAGCGAGTCCTCAGCAGCTTTCTCTCACCACCTTGCCTTTCACTTGTTCTCTGTGCTCGCCCTGCTCTCAGGAGGACCTTTTGCACCGTCTTCCCCATTTGTCTCTGCTTGTGTGGTACTCCAGAAGATTTCATGGGAAACAACCTGTCATCTCTGGAAGAGTATCCAATACTAATAATTCTTTGAAACATTTTTCTCTCCATGTCTGTGTCTTAGTCAACTTTCAGTTTCCCCCACGTGAGGAGAGTGGGGGCATGTAGATAATCCAAATGTCATCTATATTTGGCTTTAGAGTGTGTTTTCTACTTACTTTGAGTTCTGGCTTTATCTGTGATTCCGGGAACTGACTTTAAACAAAATCACGAAGCTTTGCAGTGAAGACACATCTGACTCACAAGTATGTAGAATGCTTTCCAAGTGCTCATTTTTAAGAACTTGCTTAACCCTCTCCTACAAGGCGGTCATGCTTGAAGCCGCCCGCTTTCTCTCAGATCGTGGCAAAACTTGACCATTCCTGTATTCCCTCATGTCAAGAGGTGGTTGCCATTTGAGTTTCCATTTCTAAGTCGGGCAAAGTTGAGTAGTATGAAACATCGCTTCCCTAAGCGGTTAGTGGGAAACATCATCAAAACAAGAAAGTAGAATTTATTACCCCCTGTCAATAATTAGGAAATCAGAATTTCATAATCTTCTCTGACTCATATGGAGTTGACTTATGTTTATGGCATCTTCCAGCTTTTAATGGGCAATAACAAAAAATAGAATATTCAGGTTTGCTCAAATTAAAAAAGAATCGATTGCTTCTTCCTCTGTGCTGCCTTACTCCGCAATACATGTCTTCACTGTAACAATTTTAATAACCTAGCTGGTACAGTATAATATAATTTAGCATAGCATAATGAATGTTTTAAGCGGGAGAACAGCACTGTTCTTATAGATCCTTAAAATTTGGACCAAGGTTCCACATGTTGTCTGTATTCATCTGATCATTGTTAGATGTGGGGTTTATCTCTTGAATCTGCTGTTAACCCCTGAGTCCTTAGGACTCCCCTTTGCTTCTAAATGTCTCTCACACCTTTTGCTATCCAGGAGAAAAAAAGGAGAAAAATGAGCTTCTTCAATCATTTTCATTTAAAATACATATACTTTTCACTTGAAAAGTGCTGAGAGGATACTTTAATATGTATGTGAAAGGATCTTGTTAAAATGCAGATTCTGATACAGCGGCTTGGAGCTGGGGCTAAGGTTCTCCATTTATAATAAAAGCCAAGAAGAGTTCTGATCCCATAATCCTAGCACTCTGGGAGGCCTAGTGGGGTGGATCACCTGAGTTCAGGAGTTCAAGACCAGCCTGAGCAAGAGCGAGACCTCATCTCTAAAAATAGGCAGGCATTGTGGCAGGTGCCTGTAGCCCCAACCACTAGGGAGGCTGAGGCAAGAGAATTGCTTGGGCCCAAGAGTTTGAGGTTGCTGTGGAGCTATGACACCGCAGCACTCTACTGAGGGTGACAAAGTGAGACTCTATCTAAAAAAAAAATGTGCTTATCCTAAACTACACTGTGAGTTATCAAGAACTTCAGGGTGACTTGCACATGCTGTTTGTTGACTGGGTCTTCAAGCAGAGGAGAAAGACATGTTTTTGTTTCCCAGTGAATGTGTCCTATAATATATCTTGCACACATAGACTCTTAATATATAGAAAGGGGCAAGGAAGGGTTAATAGGGTGCAGTGTGCATGATGTTCAGTAGGTGAGAAAGGAAACTGATAAAGCCAGCTTTCTGTGTTGTGCCCAGGTTCAGCAAACAGAATCCAGCATGGGGTAGGGTGAGTGGGGACAGCTGCTAAAACACAAGTCACTGTGCAAGTGAAAGAGCAGCTGTTTAGTATCTCCCCCCCACACCGCACCCCGGTGAGGACCAGAAGCACAGGAATGTTTTGTATCCAAAAGAAATGGCAAGGAATGGTATTTTAGACAGGCAGGTGGCAGTTGCCCAATTGGGAATTTACCCAAGACATTAGCAATAATGATTTGTGTGACTTCTACGAAGATGTGATTATCACTCATTTACCACAATTTAGATACATCCATTTTCTGGTCTTCAGTTTCCTAGGATTTTCTTAATAGGAATATGCCCTGTGTGTGTGTGTGTGTGTGTGTGTGTGTGTGTGTGTGTGTGTTTTGAAAGAAGAACATCGAAAGTTCAATTTTATCTTTTTTAGTAACTTTTGGCATTTGAAGTTCCTTGAAGTAGCTCTGCTTGTTTGCCTGTTGTAAAGACTGCAACAGGGTAGCAGGTCCCGTTACAGGGAGAGTAGTAGCAAAGGGATCCGGCCTGCACAGCAGGTGTCATCCTCAGCGTCGTTTTTGTGGTAATTGAATTGGGTTGAAGATACATGGAAATCCATCTAGATAAACTTTTTAAAATATCACTAAAACATTTGTGATTGCCATTTGATGACAGCACACCATAACTACTCAATTTAGCCGTCCTTTTGTCCAAAACAGTGCCTTTTCCAGCATCTTCTCTTGAGCTGCCCACAAGCCCACATAATCTTCCCAAATGTAAAGGAAGCAAGACCAGATAACCTGAGGGGAGTCTGCAAGGCACTCATGTATCAAAAATATTTAAAATATTCACTCGAAATGGCACAAGAAATCCTTATAGCTTCCCTACAAAGTGGTTGTGATTTTCATTTCAGTGTTAGGACGCTGAGGCCTACGGAGGTTAAAAACTTGGCCTGAAGTCACTATTATCGTACATATAAGCCAGAATTTGAACTCAAGTATGTTTGGCCCCAAAGCCTGTGCCAGACCCACTAGGTGTCTGACAGTAATGGTTCAAGTCCTCTGGGGCACTAGGCATTATTTGAAGCAGTTTTTTAGAAATCTCAGGGACATATTATTCCGAGGGTCTCCCTCTCACCCTTCAGATAGACCTCTGCCCCTCAGTATCACTTATCCTGTTGTTTCCTTCAGGCTTTTATGTGAAATTCTTCCAGAATTGTAGAATATGATAGTCTCAACTAAAAGATACCATGATCAAAAATAAAAATCATTATACATTTCATACCTCTCATTTTGCTCTGATTTTTTCCTCATCCATCTGAAAGTCATATATTTGTGTTATGCTAGCAACTCTTTAGGAGCAATAGGTGTCTTTGTAGAATTTCTAGTAGTTTGGAAGGGCTTGAATGCGCTAGAATCATAGCATGCATTTCAGCTGCACTATTAGCATTCTAGCTAAGGGCGCTGTATTGTTCCAGTTTTAGTCATTATAATACAGTCCTGTTTAATATTGCATGATCTGTGGGTTGCCATAAACTTGGTACAAATTGGAGTGCTGATATAACATGAAATGAAGCGCCTTGTCTGAATGTTGCTTTTGTTTTGCATTTAACAAATTAGTATGTTGACATTTGTCACTGATGGATTTCATTATTTGTTGAAAGGGTTTTAGGGGGTTTGACAGCATGAATGGTTTGTCCTACAGACTTTTGAGAATTGATAAAAGCATCTTTGTTCTTTGTACAAAAGCACAACAGATATCTTATTGATGGACACACAAAGGGGGACGGCTTGTGTAGCTGCAACATAAAATAAACCAAGAAAATAATTTTTGAGTTGCTACTTAAGCTTTTATGTGATTTCTTTTTCTCATCCTTTTTTTCTTGGTGAAAGAATGAGTTTAGTTCATCCCAATAACAAGCTCAAGAGGAAGTGATGCTCTTTTAGTAAATGTAAAATATTGTTTCTTTGTACCCCACTTACATGTTGTTTAAGACAGATAATTTAAAAACATTATAAATTCAATTATGGTTGGGATTGCATTAAGTAACTGCCCCACATCCCCAGATAACAAGAGGTGAGATGGGGGAGCCGGCCTTTGGAGAAAGAAATTAAGAATAGCATACAGAAAAGATAAATAAAGAAAATTTTTGATTTGAAGTTCTAGTTTAATGAAAACAGTAGAAACACGTGTCCTTCTGTCATTTCACTTCTGTGGTTGTATTTAGATGGACAGCCTTGTCATTTAAATGTATCTTCCCTGTGTGTATCCTTGGGCCCTTATTGGAAAGCTGCTTACCTCACTTTTGCCCTGACCCTGTTAAAACCTATCACAAAATATACTCTGGGAAACACACACACACACTGACACCCAGACTCACACAGGACTTCCAGTAAAAGCCATGCTAGAAAGCTACAAAAAATGAAATCTATCAGTGATCAGATAATAACACCCATCACTAACAACTGCCAACACTCAAGACTAGAGCAATCAGACGCTATGAGGAGCCATCCATCATCTCTGTCATTTCTGCAGGGGGTGGAGAGTGGGGCTGGGGGAGGGGTCTGGGGCCCTGCAGAGGACGGGCATGAGCAGCGGATAATGAAGCATGATGCAGATCCAAACATGAACCCGAGTTTCTACCACGGAAATGCAGGAACTGAGATAGGGAAAGAAGTGAACAACTTAATAAAGAAACAAAGAATTGTGTTTATTGAATGTCTCACCCTGTTAGACTGTGAGCTCCGTGAGGACTCTAGTTCATAGCGCTTTTGTTTGTTAATATGTCCCAAGCCACTAGAACAAGACCTGCCACTTAGTAGACTCTCAGTAAATACTTGCTGAATGAATGAATGGCTCAGCATCTCTGTCCACCTTCGATGTCCTGTTTGTCCAGCTGAACCGTGGACATGGAGCTGGTCCCTAGATGTGCACATCTGAATGGTTTTAGAGAGGAGAGGAGAGCCTGGTCTGTGTTCTAGCCCTACTATATATCAGCTTGTGGTTCTGGGTCTATGTTTTTCTGAGCCTCCATACCCTCATCTGAAGGAAACAAGAGCCCACAACCCCAGCAAAGCTATTGAGGTTCAATTAAAAGAAAGCGAAAAGGTGGATGTAAAGGGCCTTTAGAAATTATAAGGGTATTACTCTTTGCTTTATTAACTGAAGGACTTCCCGTGTGGAAGGTCACAAGTGGGAGGGTTAATTTCCTGAGGAAAACAGGTCTGTGAGGGCCATCACTGAAGACACGGGGAAGACCCACACTTGCAGGCAGGTGTGGAAGGTGTGGCCAGCCCTGCTCTGTGGTCTCCGCACACTGTTTCACCCCTATCCCCTAGCTCGTGCCTCTGAGCCCTTTCTGCAGAGGAGAAAACTGAAGCCCTGACAGACCCAGTGGTTGGTCCCTAACTCAGTTAACAGACGAGCCCTTCTGCATGTAGACAGTGTTAGCCAGGTGCAGAGACCAGCAAGGAAAAGCTGTGCTGGTTTACAGAGACTACACATCAGGTTGTTTTCCATAACAGCAGACATAAGAGAGAAAGGCCTATCTCCTTTTGTGTCCCATACGTGTACACATGCACTCACCCGTGCGCGCACCCATGCACGCGCGCGCACACACACACACACACACACACACACACACATACAGAGACACCAGCCTTCCTAGAGCCTCTTCCCAAGCGAGAGCTCTGATCTCAGGGTCTCAGTGGGCCAAAACAGTTCTCTGTCCAGCCGTCTGTGAGCCTGTGTTGAAGCATCTATACAAACTGAACTCGAGGCACTGTCCCCTCTAAGCAGTTGGCCACAGTGCAGGCAGCTGGCTTTATGAAAGCCCCATGGCACAGACAGTGGGCTGCCTTGGAAATCCAGGGGGTGAGGATTAGTCCCCAGTCTGCTCTGAGCCTCAGTTTCTTTATTTTCTTTTGATGCTGGAGGTTACGCTAAGTGCCCTTCAAGTTCCCTTCCAGCTCAAAGATTCTTTGAACTGCTAGTTTCTTCCTTTCCAACTTATGGAAATTATTTTCCTCGCTTTTCCTGAGAGGGGAAGTATAAGACACCAGCCTGTCTCTGACAGCTGCCAAAGTGGCTTTTTTTTAATGGAAAGTCAGCTTCCTTCTCGGGTTGCTTAACATAGCAGAAGCTTCTGGAGAACAGAGAAGCCCAATGTTTCCCTCTAGCTTTTTGACGTCATTTGCCTGTGGGTGGGTTCCTATCCACCACTGCCTCTCCAACCACACCAAATTTTATTGCAGATTTAAAAAACACACCTTGGTGTGGCAGGCCACCTAAAGAAGAAATTTAGTCCAGGCGCCCCGCTGCTAAGCTGTGGCAGAGAGAGAGTTTTGGTCCGGTCCCTGACGGCGCCAGGATCCCATCCCACGGAGAAAATTCTCCATCCTCCTTCTCTTGGCCCCTCGCCAATAAAAGTGGAATGTTCACTTTACACCATCTCATGGGGGATTTGAAGAATCAATTCTAAACACAGACTTGAAAGCACTTACCCATCTAAGAGAGAACGTAAGATGTGGAGAAGAAGAAAGGGGGCTAACATTTGTGGTGTGTTTACTGTGTGCCAGGTACTCGCCTGGCTGCTCAGCTCTCATTCTTTCATTTAAGAAATGCTCCTGGATAATCACACACGAAGCTGTCAAAAAGTTGATTTTTAGGCCACTGAGAGTCTAAAGCTTATCAAGCAGTCAGTCGCAATGCAGAGGGAGAGTAGGAGAAACCAGACCTAGCAGAAGCCCCAGGAAGCTGAATGCCTTTGGCATAGTTAACACCAGTCTTAAAATCTAATTATGTCCATTTCCAAGGCACAAATATGAAGCATTGGAAATCTATTCATTAACACAGATATTTTGGTGCTTTCGAGTGTCAGAGCGTTCAGCTGAGCAATTGCAAATCCAGCCGCTGATAAATAACAGAGACTTTAATCTTATTCCACTATTTTCCTTTCTAAGCTAAAAATAATTTTGTCATCTCTCCTAGTACATTTTTAGGTGATTAGTCTTAAAATGTGTAATGGGTGGTAAATTCAGGAGAAGTGAACTTGGTCTCCAAAATAAGCAACATTCCCCATGACATTATGGAATTAAAAACACATACTCAGTTTGGTCTTGCCAGCTTTGAGCCTTCCGTCCCTCGTAACGTGAGCAGCATTCACGGTGAGGTGCGTGTGTGGAAATCTTGCCACACGAGAACTGTGACTCAGGTCTGTTCTCAGAAGAACTGAGGTAATGGCTATTAATATTTTATTTCATACACTACAGTGTTTGCAAAAGCAAACATGCTGTAGTTAAGGTTACGCACACTGACGCTCCAGCATAATCCGGTTTTTCTTTATGCCAGGCTTTCTTCCCCGCAGATGTGTTCAACCCAAAGGTGAATTTTTGAAACTTTAAAGATGAAAAAAATAAAAAGAATGAAAGAACAAGAGAGAAAATTTGAAAACGATTTGGTAAATCCACTATCATTACACAGCTATGAAAAATACATCATACCTTTTATACTTAGAAAATAGTATGAAATGTTTTCTTTCTCTTGTTTGTTGTTATTTCCTTCCCACGTGAAACTGGTGAACACCAGAAAGACAGAAAATAAAAAACTGAAACTTCCCTTAAGGGTAGCCCTTTGTCAGCTGGAGAAAAGGCCAGGTTGTCTTCCCAGGGTGAACATCGTAGTTGTCAGCCCCTGTCACCTGTGTAAAGGTGGCTGCAGAGGGTGGCACGAACTGATTTCTGCTCTGAGCCCCACAAGCTTCTAGCTTGGGGTGAGTCACCAGTTTCAGGCTTGGGGTTCTCTGTTAGTTCTGATGTGACTGGGCCTTTGTAAAACCGTTTCGAATAAGATGCCCTGTGCAGGTGGGGCTGCCATGAGAGCCAAGGCACACAGGCACCTCCCACCCTGTGGCACAAAGGACTGTGGTTCCCTGGGTCTTGTTTTCTACATGAGAATGGGAAGGGGTGGGGCCTCTAAGAGCTCTTCTGGATCTCATGGCCTCGTATTCCAGAACCAGCCCCCACCTTCTCCAGCTCTAGCTCCAGCTCTGGCTCATTTCTCCAGCCCAGACCACGTCCCACCTGTCTCAGCTGCAGCAGGACTGTTGCAAGCCACAGCTGAGCAGGCCTTGGAATCTTTGGGTCACTGCTCCATTCACTCTTCTTCCCTGAACTAGTTTTCTTCTCCTTGACAGTCCCCTAGTACACTCTCACCTTCCCCCTCACCACTTATCCCCCACCAGATCCAGACTGTGGTCTTTCCCAGAGCCCTCCTCGGCAGCTAGCGAACCGAACATGGCCTGAATCTTCACCTTGGGGTGTCTCTGAAACAGAGTGCTGTCTCTGACCTGGGCCTTTCACTCTCATGTGCAAAAGTCAGGCGCCTGTGATAAACCAGTCAGCCAGTCAGCTGAGATGCTGCTGCCCAGTTAGGATCCCAGCTTCTCTGCAGGGGTGTCCCAGGCCCCTGCCCCTGGCTTGCAGGTGTGGCCTTTCAGCCTGGAGCACATCACCTACAGGCACTCTCAGCCTCCTTTCAGGGTCAGGGTGGGTAGTGTTTCTGTCTCCCTGCTCTGGCCACTCCTGCTTTTGCTATTGACTTGATATGCTTTTTTTTTTTTTTTTTTTGGTCGGGGCTGGGTTTGAACGCATCACCTCCAGCATATGGGGTCAGCGCCCTACTCCTTGAGCCACAGGCACTGCCCAAGGATATGCTTTTAATGTGAAGCACCTGGCTTCACATTGAGCAGGCAGAGCACAGAAGGGGCACTGGTCGGGGTCCTGCTCTTTCTGAAGACAGTCATTTGCCCTGGATGTAGTGAGTGCACTTTTAGACAGTGAGGGGCAGCAGCATTTCTAGTTTTCTGTTGCTTGGGAAACATGGCCATTTCCCTACATCTTATGACAGACTCCCAGTATTTTTTGCAGAGAAGGGTCACTGGGAGGCAGGTGGTCTATTAGGATGAGCCATATGAAATTGCCCATCTGGGAGGTTGAAAATGGTACATAATCAGCAGTTTCTTATGGTCCAGCCTACCAGTTGAAAAGGTGGAGGAGGGTTGTGGCCTTGTCATGATGTTATGTTTGCATAATAAGCATGCTGGGATTTTGCCTGGAGTATTATATGTGTATTATACAGGAGACAATTGAGAGAGAGCGGGAGGAACACTACATCATCCCCTGGGAACTACCACTGCCTTGGCCCTGGCCCTGGCCCCTGGTCTTCCCCCTTTGGAACTAGTTATTTAAAATGAGCTCTCCTCTAGCCTCATTCCTGTCTTCACTATTTTGAAACAGGACACCCCTGGCCAAAGTGGTGCATTTCAAAGATAAAGGGTACTGGGTGATCAATGGCCTCAGACAATGTAGTGTCACAGTTTCATTTTCAAAATGTCACGGCAATAAAAAAGCCATTTGCTAATAAAAGGGGTGGGATTCGTTGCTGAGTGGCATTCACATCCATGCTGTCACTGTCTCACCCAGATTGCTCAGAGCAGCCGCTGGCTCAGTGTCGTAGCTGAATGATGTCATTTCAGTCATAACGTAATTTTCCAGCTGGCCGGGACAGAAAAAGGGGTTTATTATTGTGGCATGTTTTTCACTGTGTCTGAGAGAAAATGAAGCAGACAGGGATATATGACAGTATCAGTTCTGTTTTCACAGGTGTGTCTGAAGGATACAAGGTACCTTTCACTTGGAACAGAAATGTGACTCTATAGCTAAAGTAAATTAAAGAAAAAATGTCCTCAAGAGATTAAAAAAATATATATAATGTATGTATATATATCAAATTAGTGTTGGAAATTGGCCTTGCGTACATTAAACCAAACCAGGGGGCAGGCTGCCCAGTCTCTTCTTTCAGTTCTGTCGATACTGACAGGACTCTAACTTCATCTTTGCCTCAGTCCCTCCATGGAAAAGATAAAACCCTCCCAGGGTATGTGTCTGTTTATTTTTAACTTTTCATTATAGTACACTACATGCAGAAAAGTATATGTCTTAAGCACGCAGCTTGTTGGATATTCACAAACTGAATATGCCTCTGCAACTAGCACCCTGACCAAGAAAGACAGCAGGACCAGCACCCCAGAAGACCCCTGTGCCCCTTGCAGTCACCTCCTGACATACACACACAAGGACCAGTGTCCTAACTCCTGTCAGCATAGATTTTAGCCCAGTAAAAACTTGCATCAGAATTCTGACCTGCACAGAACAGCGTAATAAAGAGAAATTATGTTGTTTTAAGCCATGATGTTTGTGGCAGCTAGCAAGTGGAAGAGCTGGGAGTTGAACCCAGGGCTGTGTCCCCAAAGCCAGAGTTCTTAAAAACCACCATAATGTATAGTACTACCATTTGTTTTAAAGGTGTTTGGTCATCTGTGGAGAGTGTGAAGGTAAATTGAAGGTACGAATGCCAGCCAGCATGAGGTTAAGATGGAAAATAGGTAGCCGGTGTCTTTGACATGCCCTCACGGAAAGACATACAAGCTATATTACCAATACTCTGGTGTGAGTTATTTGAGTGTATTATTCCTTCCTGAAGTATTTGCATTCTAAAACATGACCCAATGGATGAATTTCTACTATTTATGAAAAAGAGTGCTTGGGTGCTTCATATGGGACCTAATTCTTTGTCCAGCTTCCACAGAAGAATCCGAAAACACTACAACTTGTCTTTCCCATGCTGCCGTATAGCTGGAGGTAACTAAAGAGTGGAAATCCATTATGAGCTTCCTGGAAAAAGTTGCTTTCCTGATGAAAATGTTTCTGGCATGACACCTGCATGTCTTTTATGTTGAGCATGAGCATGACACTTGGAGCCACGGTGGCCAGCTTGTGAGCTCGAGGTAACAAGTGAATCTGGTAAGGACAAAGAGCAGATAGAAAGACCTATAGGTCTGACTGCAATGCCCAGTCACTGAACCAACCCCAGCAACTGCCCTCCTCCAAGAGGTCTTGTTATGAGAAAGGAAAAACCTTTCCTGTGTATGCCGTTTGTTGTATTTTCTGTTACTTGCAGCTGAATACATTCCAGATACACCCAGGTGGCTTTCAAATCCCAAGGAGAGAGCCACCTAGGCATGGGGACATGGATAGGAAGAATTATTTAGAAAGAAAAGAATTCTTGTGATCCTTGCCCACGCTTCCACCATGGTGAATACATCCAAAGAATGATGAGTCAAGGGAACCATTTAGAGAAATGGGATTTAGCTATAGATATCCCATAAATCTGATGCATTCCATTTGGAAGAAGAAATACAGGGCTCGTAATTTTAAATGAAAGGGTTAGTTAAAACCAGGAGACTTCGGAGAGCAAAAGCTTTTGTTTATTTCTTTTTCTGGTGAGGTTTATTACCTTTTAAAGGGAAATGTTAAGTTGAATACCTTTGAGAATGACCATCTGTCCCATACTCTCTAGGACCACCCTGGAAAATATGAGGCATATTGTCCCTTTATCTCAACAAGCATGCTGTGTTGGTCTGTGGCAGAGTCCCGGGCACAGTCTGAGATTAGAAAATATGCTATTGTTCTTAAAAGCTCAATTATTTATGAATCCCCAATAGCCAGGTAATTCCTTATCCATAATGGTATTTATTGATGTAGATGAGAACTTTGAAAAATTAAGAGAGACATTTACTTTGTAAGCGACCACTAAGAAGATCTGTGACCAGATAAAGATAACTCAAGCAGGCTAATCCTTTTAACAAAGGTGCTGATATATATTGTGGCAGCTGAATGCTCCTTTACAGCCGAGGGAGAACAATCGGGGAATTCATTCATTCAATTCATGAACTTTCCTTCTATTTACACTTTAAACAAACATGCCAGTTGTTTGCTTAGTTAACAAGCTCTGCCTTCATTATAAGCCATTAGTGGCTGGTAGTAATTGAAATTGTGTTTGGATTTCAAAAATACAATAAACCCAATTAATTTCACCCTTACTAATATGGACTTTGTAGTGACTGATCTGAACTAGGCAGAAGTTTTGTTTTTGCCCTCTCCATGGAGAAAGAATTTGCTAAGTCATTTTATAGCCATAAACAAGGGTGATAATAGAATTGTTTATAAGAAAAACTGGAGGTTAAATCCAAGTGGTTATCAGAGGTCAGGCAGCAAACATAACTTAGTGAATAGGCAGAGCATCCCCTAAGAAGCACTTGGTCTTCTCTGTCTGCATTTGATGGAGATGTGAATGTAAGAAATATTTCATTTTTCTCTTTATCCTGCTATAGGAAGGAGAAAAGCACATGCATGATTATCCATGACAAGTGGACTCTGCCAGTGGCAGGGAGATAAGGTGGAGTGGAGAAGACCACAGCAAACTGGAGCCCCCGATCCCCCTATAAAAGGCCCAGTTGCTATTCAGCTGTGGTTGCTAAATAAAAACAGGAGTCCATGATGGGTGTCTCCCATATAGATTTTGCCTATTTCCAAAATTTAACCAAGATATATTCATATCTTTAAAATGATGTATAATGCTTAGCTTAGTATTATCCTTAGGAAATGATATAGTGCTGCCCCTTGGTGTTAGACTTCTGGGAGAGAGAGGGAGAGAAAGTAAGTGTTCGAACAGAACAACAATATTAAGTGTCAGCTCCTAAAAAAGAATGTGGGCACACTGGTCCCACATCTTTCAAATATAATTTGAAAATCTGGATTTGTAGGTAAAATCGTCTCACTTATCAACTTTGGCAGTTAATGTTTTAAAAAATTAATACTGCTTTGCAACCACCATGGTGTAGATCAGTAGCTCTCAGAGGGTGGTCTCTGGACTGGCAACATTAACATCACCTGGGAACTTGATAGAAATGCAGATTCTCAGGCCCTGCCTGGGCATACGGAATCAGACTCTGTCTAGATGAGACCCAGCCCTATGTTTTAACAAGCCTTCCTTGTATGGATGCCAGGCTTAGCAAATATTGCACAGAACATACACTAAAAATTTATTTATCATTTATCTGAAATTCAAATTGAACTGGGTGTGCTGGTTTTTAGCTAGCAACCCCACCTCCGGGTGATTCTGACACATTATGATGTTGATCAAGTATTAAGTATATGAGCCAGGCTGCTTGTATTTGGATCAGCTTTGACACATGCTAACTGTGGGATTTTACACAAGTCATGTAACTTTCCTATGGCTTAGTTTACTTACTTGGTCATAATTTCTTCCTCATGGGGTGGTTGTTAGAACCGAGTAAGGTATGAACATAAAATACTTAGAACTTTGCCTAGGAGAATGTAAGCAATAGCTCTGTGTTTAGAATCATCGTCATTTTATTATTCTGATCTTCTCTATCATCATCTTCATCCCCACTGCCGCTTCCACCCAACTGTCAGAGAATACTTGAATTCGTCTCTGCTCAATTCTCTTTTCCTGGGGACTTTGATTTGGTTACAGAACTGGTTCTAATGCCTAAGGCAGCTCTGTCACTTGTCCCTACCCAAAGTAACCTCCTGCTTTAAAATCTAGTCCCCGGTGTGGTTATCTGGCAGGGGGGTAACCTTTAATTTCTTCCACACCCAGCATTCTGCTTTCAGACCTCTCTATCAGTCTGTAGCACCTCTGTTGTTCAGGCCTATTGCTGTACAGAGGGCCTTTCTGCTTCCTGAGTGCCTGCGCCAGCCCCGAACAGGGCAATTAAACATCCTCTCAATTCTAGCTTGGATTTCCAGATTCCCAGAGTGCCTGGCCGGGGCTTGGATGCTTGCTCTAAGCTGTGGAAACAACAGATGCCTCCCTCACCAATTAAATTCTGAGTACTCTTTGGGAAATCCCCACTTCTTTTTCTAGACCGAGAACATGGGAAGACTTGATTTGTGGATACAAAGAGTACATTTCAAAGGAAACCGTAACCAAACTGTTCTTGCTAAGGGTGGTTGCAAGCAGCCCCAGCATGTCCCTTCATGCAGCAGCTTTCCAGACTTCCCCATGGCCACAAATGCCAGCCTCTTACACATGCAGTGAAAACCAACTGGATGAGCTATTATGGCTCTCAGTCCTGCCATTTTATTGCTGTTCTGGGAATGGAGCAAAATGCATTATTTTATTAAATAAAGATTTTCCCTGTATCACAGTGGAGGCTAATTTTATTAGCTCTTTTTATGGGAACAAACATCATCACCCTGGTTGGGGAGGATGGGGGTGAGGGCTGTGGGAAGGTGAGGGAGTAGAGAGAATCACATTTTGTTGTCCATGTGCTCCATTGGAGGCTGCCAACATGTTTTAATTGGTAATTACTTACTTACCAGAAGAGTTCTCCAGATCCCGCAGGAAATGCACAACCTTCAGTTTATAAGTAATTTAGAGATGATCCAAAAGACGTATTCAACTACCGCAAATATTTGTTCATACAGTGTGCTTATGGGTGTGTCCCTCGTGTCTGAAATGTATAGTCTCCAGAATGCTCATAACTTCTAAAAAAGTTATCTGTCTTTATCTGTGAGATCCTAGGATGTGTACTTCAAGGCAGACTTTAAGACTCTAAGAGGAAAAAAAGTCGAAATCTAGTTGGAAAATTCAACCAAGTACTGTTTTTATCTCTGATTTAAAACCTTTGGCATTCACTTGCAGCTTTATTGAGCTTCTTTGATGACCATAACCACCAGATTGCAACTTCCCAAAGGCAGGGCAGCCTGAGATAGGTGTGACCCACCTACGACAGTTGAGCACTGGAGCAGCCCCATTGAATATGCAGGGCAGCTCCAGTTTGGATGCCTTGCCTGGGGGCACAAAAATAGAGTGTGCACCACTCTGCTTATCATTAGCTAAGCACTCTGTGGAGCCCTCATTTTGGTATCTTCTTGGCTCTGCCTATAACCCTTTGAATTTGTGACCTGCTTTTTGTTGTTGTTCTTTGAGACAATGTCTCACTCTGTTGCCCAGGCTAAAGTGCCCTGGCAACAGCGTAGATCACAGAAACCTCAAACTCCTAGGTTCAAGCAATCCTCCTGCTTCAGCCTCCTGAGTAGCAGGAACTTCAGGTGCCTACCACGCCTCGCTAATTTTTCTACTTTTAGTAGAGATGAGGCTCTCTTGTTGAGGCTTGCTCGTGTTCAGGCTAGTCTAGAACTTCTGAGCCCAAGTGGCCTCCCAGAGTGCTAGGGTTACAGGTGTGAGCCACTGGGCTGAGCCTGTGACCTTTAAGCCATTTTGAAAAGAATATCAGGGTTTAGCAAAAATAGGTAGGAAGTAGAGGCCAGGGAGAGGCAGACTGACTGGCTTTCCTGGGCTTCTGGAGTCAGACACTAGAGACTGACGCAAGCACCCTTGAATCTGATTGTCTGAAGTGTGCCCTTGTAGTGAGCCACCAGGGACGCCTAGCATAAGACAAGGTTATGAAGAACTAGGCGTTGAGTTTTGGAATTTCAGCAACTTGGGAGCCCATAGTGATCCCCCACAGCTCTCTTCCTGTCTCACACCAGAGGAAAGAGGCTGAAACTTTGCTGATCAGTAGTCCTGGTAACCTTGGGCCAGTTCTGGCTGTGATACAGATTTATGGAACAGAGGTCCTAGGACACAGCTAGTGGCTTCCCTTTGATGGACTCTGAAGATAGATTTCTTGGGAGAACAATGATCATTGTACCCCTGGTCTTGAGCTGGCACAGAGGGACAGGAGCCCAGCATAATGGGGCCCAAAGAGGCTTCTCAGTCAAGACTGTGAATTCAAATGCTGGCTCCATTACTTGGCTGTAGTGTGACCTCGGGCTAGTCACTTTGCTTCTCTGTGCCTCACTTTCATCATCTATAAAATGAGATCATAATAAAATAGAATACTAATAAAATTCTGAGGTTGTGGGGTAGGGTAAGTGAGATGATGTGTGTAAAACACAGTGCTTGGCACAGAGCAAACGTTCAAGCAAGGTAAAGCTCTAGAAGGAGGATATGGTTTTGGTACAACCATTAGGAATGTGGCCCTGGGGCTTTCCTTAGTCACTCTCTGCCATAGTCATGTTAACAGTTTGAGCCAAAATTCAGTTAGGTAATGAGCAGATGTTTTACTGACTATTTGTTTTTCAGAAGTTTTTAAAAGAAAACCTACACCAACTAACATTAGCCTTTTCTTTCAGGCCTAGGTTTCAATAAACATTGGTCAGATATAGCACATTTTCTTTAGGCTTTTAGAAATGATTTCCACTTCAGGCAACTGAAAGCCCCATAGTCCCCAAGGCCCTCATCTCCTAAGTCTCCAGTTTAAAGATTACATCTACTATGTGCCTTCAGTCTGGTGCCAAATGAGGAAAATAGAAGATGACTATCCCAACTGAGCAGTCTCAGGGCCTGAGGGGAGGAGGGTCCTACAGATCATCTTCAAGACCACAGATGCATTCTTTACATTCAAGTGCATTCTGGGAAGGGGAGCTAGGGATTTTATTTAGGAGAGGAAGGGGAAGGAGTGAGAATTCAATTTATTATTTTTTTATTAAATCATAACTTTGTACATTGATGCATTTATGGGGTTCAGGGTATTGCTTCAATATACAATGTGAAATGCTTACATTGAACTAAGTAACACATCCATTACAATTATACTCATTTCTTAATAGTTTTGAAATGTACCATTGCATCATGCACATTAGGTGAGGTCTCCCAAACACCTTCCCTCCTTTCATATCCCCCCTCCCCTCCTCTCTCTCTCCTCTTCCCTTCTACTTTCTGGACTGTAGTTATGTTTTTCCATTCATTGGAGTGTGTAGGTGGTTATATACTGATTTCATAGTAGTATGGAGTACATTGGATACTTT
The DNA here is from genome assembly GCA_963574355.1 of Loris lydekkerianus. Lineage (NCBI taxonomy): Eukaryota > Metazoa > Chordata > Mammalia > Primates > Lorisidae > Loris > Loris lydekkerianus. Next base: position 23,191 of record CAUYPK010088491.1, read on the forward strand.
TTTTCCTATTTTTGATATACTTTACTAAGAAGAATATGTTCCAGCTCCGTCCAGGTAAACATAAAAGATGTAAAGTCCCCATATTTTTATGGCTGCATAGTATTCCATGGTGTACATATACCACAATTTGTTAAACCATTAGTGGGTTGATGGGCACTGGACTGTTTCCATGTCTTGGCTATTATGAATCGAGCTGCAATAAAAGTTTAAAAGTATTTGTTGTAAAATAATTTTTGATCATCTGGGTATATACCTAGTAGAGGAATTGCAGGATTGAACTGGAGGTCTATTTTTAGATCCCTGAGTATTCTACAAACTTCTTTCCAAAAAGGTCATATTAGCTTGCATTCCCACCAGCAGTGTAGGAGTGTTCCCTTCTCTCCACATCCACGCCAACATCTGTAGTTTTGGGATTTTGTGATGTGGGCTAATCTTACTGGAGTTAGATGATATCTCAGAGTGGTTTTGATTTGCATTTCTCTGATGATTAAGGACGATAAGCATTTTTTCATGTGTTTGTAGGCCATGCACCTGTCTTCATCAGAGAAGTTTCTGTTCAAGTCTCTTGCCCACATAGAAATGGGGTTATTTATTCTTTTCTTATTGATTAGTTTGAGTTCTCTGTAGATTCTAGTTATCAGATCTTTGTCAGAAGCACAACCTGCAAAAATCTTCTCCCATTCTGAAGGTTGTCTGTTTGCTTTACTTTCTGTGCTCTTGGCTGTGCAAAAGCTTTTTAGTTTGATCAGATCCCAGTAATGTATTTTTGGTGTTACTTCAATTGCTTGGGGAAGGGGGT
>CAUYPK010088494.1:0-19210 GCA_963574355.1 Loris lydekkerianus
ACAGGGAGAAGATAAATAAAGATGCCAGATGGACGAGTAGCAATCTTCCAGATTCTAAGAGCCACCACAGTGACAGGAGTATTCAATAAAGTTTTTGGGCCAGTACTTCTACATCTCCACCTGACAGCCCTGGTCAAAACTGCAGTCTACAGTGTATCACCTGCAGCCAGTTTAACGTGTGCCAAGGACCAGCGGTACCCCCAGGAATCCAGTCGTATGGGGTGGTGCCCTTTGAGGACTTCCAGTCTTTTGTGACTGTACATCTTGTATCTCTAGAAGATTAAGAGGAGCAAGTCTAGGTCTGGAATCAGAAACTGGTCCACCTGAAACCAAGGTAGAAAGAACTTTACACCATCCTCCTGACATCCAACATGCCCTGCTCCAGCCACATACTGGGAGCTGGCTGGTCAACGCACTGCTGAAGCCTGAGGAAACTCCTCAAAGAACTTGCCTTAATTAAACTTTGGACTTTAAAAAAGGGTTGTGCGCTGCTTTAGGTAAAAAATGCTATTTTTACACTGATCACTCAGGAATAATGAAAGCCAATGGCACTTGTCTGAGAAACCCTGTGCCAACGTAAAATAGAAAGAGAAAATGGTCGGAGCTGGTATGAGTCCCTGTTCAATTGGTCTCCCTGGTTAACAACACTGACATCAGCAGTGGCAGGACCTCTAATAATATTACTGTTATAGGTCCTTGTATTATCAATAGGCTCATTACATTTGTAAGAGGACCTGTAGGGGCTGTACAATTAATGGTTCTTAAAGGCCAGTACCAGCCCTTAGCAGAACAAGAAATGATGGATACCCAGGTGTAGGGGCAAGGCCCATAATTGGGCCTTTAATTTACAAGCAGAGGGGAGAATGAAAGAACCAGACCAGCGCCATCTTAGGAGTTAAGTTTTGCTCTCCCCTACCCCCTGCCATTTAGTTTCACCTTCCAGGCATGACTGGGCATGCCCGGGCAAGCCCAGGCAAGACCAGGCATCATGAGACAACTGCCCACCAATCAGGGACCCTTCCCTTCCCCCAACCAATCTAGAAGCGCCCCCTTTTGTTTCAAGCTGTGCACGCCCACCCAGTGCATGAGACCATAAATAACCCCCTGCTCCAGAGCTCAGGGCTCCTGGCACGGATCCACTGTAGCCGAAACCCCAGGAGTCCAAGTTCGAACTTGCAATAAAACGGCTTTTTGCTTTTGCATCTGACTCGTCTGCCTGGTGGTCTTCGTGGGGGATTTTAGGATCTGGGCACACTACCAGTAGGCCATCTTCCCAGAATTTATTCTTGAGTTTTATTGTGCCTCTATTTATTCTAATTTATATCTCTTATAACTTTTTCTTACCTGAAAATTCCCTTACCAGCATTATAATAGTATATTAAGTTATTTGTGGTTACACGAAACACCCTTACCTTGTTAATGCTATAGCAGTAGTAGCAATAGTAGTAGACGTAATAGTAAAAATAACAACAGCTCTCAAATACTGAGTGCTTACTAACTGCTAAGAATATTATATACATAACCTCATTTAATTCTCACTGTAATTTAACGACATATCCTCATTTTACTGGCAAAGAAATAGGCTCAGAAAGATTTACCAACTTGCCCAGGAGCACACATATAACAAGAGGAAGACCTGTGGTGTTCCAAAACCACATTCTTAATGACTGTACTGTGTCTGGCCTTTTATTGAATGTAAAGTAAATAATTTCCTGAAACGGGGGAGCTCTTTATCATATAAGAAAGAAAACTTCCACACTGACTTTTCTTTTTTTTTGAGACAGAGTCTCACTTTGTCGCCCTAGATAGAGTGCTATGGCATCACAGCTCACAGCAACCTCCAACTCCTGGGCTTAAGCAATTCTCTTGCCTCCGCCTCCCGAGTAGCTGGAACTATAGCACCTGCCAGAATGCCTGGCTATTTTTTTGTTGCACTTTGGCTGAGGCCAAGTTCGAACCCGCCACGCTTGGTATGCCCACTGAGCAACAGGTGCCGCCCTCCAGACTGATTTATTAAAGGATTTAAATATGAAAACAATACTTTTAGTTTTATCAAATATTTTCCTAGCATTTATAAGGAACCCCCTGCCATCCCCACGGCCTGTGCTACGTTCTCCTGCTTTGGCGGGGGTCTCTGGGCAGTGCCACCCAGACCTCCAGAGGGCGCTGTTTCCCCTTTATTAGTGCGGCCAAAGCCTTCTACTCATTTCTGGCAACACAGATAAGACCAGGGAGAATATTTTAAAAATTTACAAAGGGCTGCAGATAAATAGAATGCAAAAAAGTACAGGAAGTTATATACAACTAGATAATTTGGGTCACTGAATGCAGTATAGGTATTTCAGCATTTGATACTGTAAAAGAATTCCATCCTACCTTGCTTCCCACTACATACACAAAGCAGAAGCCACTTTTTCCTTCCCTGTGTAATGTCCTCAAACAAGCTAAACTCTTCTAAAGTCAGTCTCCTAATTGGTATGTCTAGTTCCAGCTAAGGATTTCCTTTTGAATTCTAATTTCTAGTCTCAGGATCTGCCTTTTCCTTAGATGACGGACACAAGCATGTCAGCCTTCATCTGGGAAGGTGGTGTCGCCTACCCTAGGGTTATAGCTTTACCCTATTATTGAGAGATGGTTAACTATCATACTCTGTGTTCCTGCATATTTTGCTCAGTATGTCAAAAAGGCAAGACCCTCATGCTTGTACTGCTTATCTATTACTGCATGACAAATTGCCTCAAAACACAGAGGCTTAAAACAGTACATGTTTGTTTTCTGACAATTTCTGTGAGTCTGGAATCTGGATGCAGTTTAACTGGGTGCCTCTGGCTCAGGGTCCACAGGGGTTTGGTCAGGGTGTGGGTTGGGGCTGATGTCACCTCAAGGCTCAAGACGATCTACTTCTAAGCTCACTTGTGTGGCTGTTGGTGGGCAGGTCACTGCTGATTATTGGCTAGAGACATTTGTTCCTTGCTGTGCAGGCCCACTCCTAACACCATGCAAAGCAACTGTCTTCCTTCAGAGTGAGTGAGTGAGAGTACATGAGAAGATGCCCAAGACAAAAGCCACAGTCTTGTTATAACTTCATCTCTGAAGTAACATCCCATCCTTGTGCTGTATTCACTTGGTTAGTAGATTTAGCCTACAGTGAATTGGAGGGATCAGTATCAAACCTTTTTTCTTAACTGCCACATGAGTTATCTTAGGTCACATATTAAATACACAAACTCTAACAACAGTTGATGAACAACCACGCAAAAAAGGCCTTTAAATACTTTTCATGATCTCCAACACAGATAAGCAAATCAATCCTCAAATAATCTGTATGCAGCCTGCGGGCTGCAGGTTGGACACCCCGGTACACAAAGGAGTTAGTAGCAGGAGGCAAGAGCCACTAAGGGCCATCTTAGAGGCTCTCTGCCATGCCATTCTTTTTATTTTTTATTTTTATTTATTTATTTATTATTATTTATTTTATTTTATTTATTTATTTATTTTTGCAGTTTTTGGCCAGGCCTGGGTTTGAACCCACCACCTCCAGCATATGGGACCAGCGCCCTACTCCTTTGAGCCACGGGTGCCTCCCTGCCACACCATTCTTTAATCCATTTCTCACAGGGTTGTGTTTGCAGTGAGAAATCTTTTTTTTTTTTTTTTTTTTAGACAAAGTTTTAGTGTGTCGCCCTCGGTAGAGTGCTGTGACATCACAGCTCACAAAACCTCCAACTCGTAGGCTTAAACAATTCTCTTGTCTCAACCTCCCAAGAAGCTGGACTACAGGCGTCCACCACAAAGCCCGGCTGTTTTTTGGTTGCAGTTGTCATTGTTGTTTGGCAGGCCTAGACTGGATTCGAACCCACCAGCTCCCGTGTATGTGGCTGGCGCCTTAGCTGCTGAGCTACCGGCGCCCAGCCCTGCAGTGAGAAATCTTGAGAGATGAGGTAACGTCTCCCTCCATAGTAAAGAGCAGGCTAAGTCTGCTGCTTGCTATAAAAGCAGTGGATTCCCCAACTCATTATTCCACAGCTCCGATATAAACAATATAAACTGTCTGAGGCTTCATGTCATCCCCGTGGAACTTGAGGGCAGATGGGACTGATACAAACACACTGATGTTCATGTTTTATTTTGTTTGATGTGCTGTGAATAATAAAGTTCTTGTTCTCTGACTCAGATGCCTCATGTCTTCTTCCAGCAGTAACAGGCTTCCTCGCTGGCATCTAAATAGGATAAAATCAAATAACAAACCTGACAATTTGGCTCAACAGGACAACCTCATCATAACTGTGTACAGCCCTATACACAATGTGTGTGAGACCAGCATTCACGTAAGAGGTCCATGAACATATTATTCATTTTATTTAACAAACCTTTAAGTGCCAGGTGTTACTTCTTTTTATTATTATTATTATTATTATTTACTTTTTTGCCCACCCTAAGCTTACTGTCTCACCAGGTGTTAGTCTAAGAATTTATAGATATAAACTCATTTAATCCATGAAGTAAAGGCTATTAAAAGTCCCTATTTTACAGATGGGGAACAAGAGGCACAAAGATGTTAAATATAATAATTTGCCCCAAGTCGTGTAGATTGCTGAGCTGGCGGGTTCGAATCCAGCACGGGTCAGCCAAACAACAACAGCCGGGCGTTGTGGCAGGCTCCTATAATCCCAGCTACTTGGGAGGCGGAGGCAAGAGAATCGCTTGAGCCCAGGAGTTGGAGGTTGCTGTGAGCTGTGATGGCACAGTACTCTCCCCAGGATGACAGCTTGAGGCTCTGTCTCAAAACAAACAAACAAAAAAAAAAAAAAAAAAAAAAACACATTGTTGAGATCATCAATTTAGAGTCTTTATTCCTAACATCATAATGTGATAGTTTTTATTGTTTCATTGGGGTTTTGAAGGATAAATTGTTCTAGTCATATTGATATGCTTTGATTCAGAGTGCTATATTTGGGCTAGGCACCTGTAGCTCAATGGCTAGGGTGTCAGCCACATACACCAGAGCTGGCAGGTTCAAACCCAGCCTGGGAATGCCAAACAATCATGACAACTACAACAACAACAAAAATAGTCAGGTGCTGTGGCGGGTGCCTGTAGTCCCAGCTACTTGGGAGGCTAATACAAGAGAATTGCTTAAGCCCAAGAGTTTGAGGTTGCTGTGAGCTGTGATGCCATAGCACTCTACCGAGGGTGACATAGTGAGACTATCTCAAAACAAACAAACAAAAAAAAACCCCAGAGTGCTATATTTGGCTTATTAGGGTTCAATTGAGAGAATTTGTGTTCATACTCAGACTACTTATGCAACAATGTTTTATTCACAATAAAACCTCCATCTGAATGTTTATGGCACCTTTATTCATAATTGCCAAAATTTGGAAGCAAGTAAGAAGTTCTAAGAGGGACTTTACCTAACAAATGCAATCAGTGTAACATGGCTTATTGTACCCTCAATGAATCCCCAACAATAAAAAAAGCAACAACAACAACAAAAAGAAGTTCTACAGTAGGTGAACGGATAAACTGTGGTACATCCAATGAAATATTTTTTAGTGCTAAAAAGAAATGACCTATCATGAGAAGATGGGGGGGACGGGAGGGACACGTTAAATGCATATTGCCAAGTGAAAGAAGCCAATTTGAGAAGGCTGGACACTGTATGATCCCAACTACATGACATTCTGGGAGAGGCATACTGTAGAGGGGATAAGCAGGCAGAGCATAGAGGATTTTTAGGGTAATGAAACTATTCTATATGATACTAAAATCATGGATACATGTCATTATCTATTTGTCAAAACCAAGAGAATCTACAACACCAAGAGAGAACCCTAATGGAAACTATGGACTTTGGATGATAAGGATGTTTTGGTGCAGGTTCATCAATTGTAACAAATGGACCATTTAGATGTGGATGTTGATAATGAAGGAAGGCTGTGCATATGTGCAGGCCAGGACTATGTGAGAAATCTCTGTACTTTCTCAATTTTGCTGTGGACCTAAAACTGCGAAAAAAAAATAAAGTGTATTTTTAAAAATGCCTTGTAATTTGTTTTTTGAAATTTTTTTGCAGTTTTTGGCCAGGGCTGGGTTTGAACCCACCACCTCTGGCATATGGGGCCGGCGCCCTACTTCTTTGAGCCACAGACACTGCCCATGCCTTGTAATTTAAAGTATACTTTTTTTTTTTTTTTTCTTTTTGTAGACAGAATCTCACTCTGTCACCCTGGCTATAGTGTTGTGGCACCATAGCTCATAGTAACCTCAAACTCTTGGGCTTGAGCAATTCTCTTGCTTCAGCATCCTAGTAGCCAGAATTATAGGCATGTACCCCCATGTCTGGCTAGTTTTTTTTATTTTTAGTGGAGACGGGGTCTCACTCTTGCTCAGGCTGGTCTGGAACTCATAAGCTTAAGCAATTCACCTGCCTTGGCCTCCCAAGGATTATAGGTGTGAGCCACCATGCCCAGCCTTTTCTTTCCTTTTTTGAGAGACAGAGTCTTACTTTGTCGCCCTCGGTACAGTGCCATGGCGTTACAGCTTACAGCTTTTGGGCTTAGGCGATTCTCTCACCTCAGCTTCCCAAGTAGCTGGGACCACAGGTGCCGGCCACAATGCCCAGCTATCTTTTTTGTTGCAGTCTGGCCAGGGCTGGGTTTGAGCCTGCCACCCTTGGTATACGGGGCTGGCGCCCTACTCACTAAGGCACAGACGCTGCCCAGCCTTTTCTTTTTTATTATTGAAATAGAGCCTGACTCTGTCGACCTGGGTAGAGTGCCATGACATCATAGCTCACAGCAACCTCAAACTCTCGGGTTCAAGTGATCCTGTTGCCTTAGCCTCCTGTGTAGCTGGGACTATAGGTGCTATCCATAATGACAACCTCATTTTTCTATTTTTAGTAGAGATGGGGTCTCACTTTTGATCAGGCTGGTCTCAAAATCTTAAGCTCAAGACTCCCAGCGTGCTAGGATTATAGGCATGAGCCACTGTGCCCAGCCTGAAGTGTACTTTAAAATATACACTATTTTTAATAGTGTGATAAAAAGTTTTTAGGGCATAAAAAGGTTTTGTTAACCTCACTTTCTACCTGTTTAAATACCCTGTGCCCTTGCTCTTGCATTCCCTAGCAAAGCTAAATGGCATTATTCCTACCTGGGCTTTTTTTTCTTGCTCCCTTGTCCTTCTCTTAAACCTTCGGGACCCAGGTTCAATCAAGTGATCTGCCTCATCCATGGCTGGCCAAGGGCTACAGAGCTTTGCTGGAGAAAAACCACCATGGTGAAAATACCTTGTAATATAATTCACAGTCTCCTATATCAACTCATCCTTCAGTGTTTCCTCAATTACTTCTGTGTTTCTCAAATCAAAGCTTTCGACTTCAAATGTGCATAAGTTTTAACTGTAGTTTTCTTTTTTTATTATTGCACCATTTTGAATAACTATTTTCAAAGTCATTTACTATTTCTTCTCATTCTATAGATACGTCGACTTTTTGTATTTACATAAAATTGGATTCATGTTTTAACCTGTTTCCTATTAAAATGTGTTACCTGGTTACTAATTATTACATACAGAAATACAGAAGATAAGCACACCTATTAAGCTTTTTCCAAAAGTGCTTATGCATTCACAAAGAGAAAAAGAAAAAATAACAGGTATATTAATATGTTTAGAATTCCTTTGATTATTGGTTAGACCAGTGGTTCTCAACTTTCCTAATGCTGCAACACTTTAATACAGTTCCTCATGTTGTGGTGACCCCCAACCATAAAATTATTTTCGTTGCTACTTCATAACTGTAATTTTGCTAGTGTTATGAATTGTAATGTAAATATCTGATATGCAGGATGTATTTAGGTGACCCCTGTGAAAGGGTCACTCGACCCTCAAAGGGGTCACGACCCACAGGTTGAGAACAGCTGGGTTAGACATATCTCTTTAAGAAGATTCTATGGAAAAGTTGAGTCACATTCCCTCCACTGAGGTGCCTCAATGCCCTAAAAGAAGCTTCCCTTGTCTTTGGTGTAGGGAGGACAAGGACCTCACTCAAGGAGCTCAATCAGAATGTAAACCAGTCTTTCCACAACTTCTCTTTCAGCATGACTACAGACCATTCCCTGGGTTGGTATAGATTCCTGCAGTCTCTGCTGGTGGTCTCAAATTAGCAGTCCATGGGGAAGTTTTGCTTATAGATATGGTTTATTTGGGCTGCACAGCATTCTAAGAGCATCTGAATTTGTTCATAGCATTTTGAAATTATGCCATTATACATAAAAATGTGTATTTTTAGCTTTTCTTGGAAAATTAATAGATCTGGCCACTTTGGGCCTATGTACCCACATAGCAACAATCAGAAGGTAACTGCTGTCAGCTGTTCCCTTTAGAAAGGGCAAAGACTGTGTGGATTTTTTTTTTTTTTTTTTTTTTTTTGGAGATAGGGTTTTACTTTTTAACCCTCGGTAGAGCACTATGGCTTCACAGCTCACAGCAACCTCAAACTCTTGGGCTCAAGCAATTCTCTTGCCTCAGCCTCCCAAGCAGCTGGAACTATAGGTGCTGGCCATAACACCTGGCTATTTTTAGAGATGAAGTCTTGCTCTCAGGCTGAGCCTCGAGACTCAGGCTGGTCTCGAACCTGTGACCTCAGACAATTCACCTCCCTTGGCCTTCCAGATTGCTAGGATTATAGGCGTGAGGCACCACTCCCAGCTGACTTTGTGTTTTATTCACAGTCCTCACCACACCCTGTTGTTACTCACTGAGACTGATTGTATCATCTCACTTTCACCTCTACTGACACTCAGCACCTGTCATGCCTCCCATAAACTCTTCTATACCTCCTCCTGATGCCTTTCATCCATCACCGCCCACTGACGTCAGAGGCTCCGTGGTGCACTAGAAAGATCTTACATAGGCTTCAAAGCAAATGGACTCAGCCCTGCCACTTTCCTTCTGTGTGACCTGGGTAAAGATACTTCACCTCTTTGAACTTGTTTCTTTATCTATAAAATGAGGATAATAATGGGGTGGGTATAAGGATTAAAGACAATAATGTACATAATGTGCTTCAGATAGAGCCAAAAAGAGGCAAGGAGTGCTCAGTGTATGCAACCTGACTCCTTTGATAACCCCTGTCCTTGCCTCTTGGGAAGGATGACAGGGCCACTTCTGTTAGTCTCACGAACTGTCAGCTCAGAACTACTTTGTATGATATTCTCAGGGGTCTAGATACAAATAAGAAAATGATTTTTAAAAAACTAGATTTTACGTAAATAAATATTTATTTATTCGTATTTGAGACAGAGTCTCACTTTCTCGCCCTCAGTAGAGGCTGTGGCATCACAGCTCACAGCAACCTCCAGCTCTTGGGCTTAGAAGATTCTCTTGCCTCAGCCTCCCGAGCAGGGAGCTGGGACTACAGGCGCCTGCCACAATGCCTGGCCAGGGCTGGGCTTGAACCCGCCACCCTCAGTATATGGGGCTGGCACCCTACTCACTGAGCAAAGGCGCTGCCCCAATTCTTATGGTTTCTAAAACTGAAAAAAACTTTAAGAGATGGGCAGCGCCTGTGGCTCAGTGGGTAGGGTGCTGGCCCCATATACTGAGGGTGGTGGGTTCAAACCCAGCCCCGGCCAAAATGCAACAACAAAAAAATAGCAGGGTGTTGTGGCGGGCGCCTGTAGTCCCAGCTACTCGGGAGGCTGAGGCAAGAGAATCACCTAAGCCCAGGAGTTGGAGGTTGCTGTGAGTTGTGTGATGCCACAGCACTCTACCAAGGGTGAAAAGGTAAGACTCTGTCCCTACAAAAAAAAAAAAAAAAAAAACTTTAAGAGATAATTTTCCATATACCTGTACTTGCACTTGCATGTATCTTTTGAAGGGCTCCTGATCTATATCTAATTTGTTTTCTGTTGGCTGTTGTAATAAATTGCCATAAACCTAGAGGCTTTAAACAACACAAATTTATTATCTTACAATTGTGAAAGTCAGAAGTCTGACATGAGTGTCACTGAGCTAAAACAGAGGTTGGCAGAGCTGTGTTCCTGTTTTGGAGGCTCTAGGAGCGCGTCCATTCCCTTGCCTGTTCTAGCTTCTAGAGGCCACCCATGTTCTTTGACTTGTGGCCTAGTTCTCCCAAGATGTTGCACCTCTTTGACCATTCTGTACTCAGGTCCTTTCTCTCTTTTCCTATCGCCTCCCTCTTCCACTTTTAAGGACCCTCGTGATTATGTGTAATTATGTTGCACCCACTAGGGATATTCTATCTTCAGGTCAGCTGCTTAGCAAACTTAATTCTACCTGTGACCTTAATTCTTTGCCATGTAAAGTAACACATTCGCAGGTCCTGGGACTAGAATGTGGACATCTTAGGGGAGCCATCAAACTTGCCAAAATAATTGTATATATATATTTTATATAAGTAATATATACAATAGTCCCCCTTATCCACAAGAGATATGTTCCAAGACCCCCAGTAGAGGCCTGAAACAGCGGATAATCCCAAACCCTATACATACTATGTTTTTTTCCTATACAATTACATTATAAAGGGTGGGTTGTACATAGCTGGATACACTGGAGAAAGGAATGATTCACATTCTAGGCAGGATAGAGTGGGACGATGCAAGATTTCATCACACAGAATGAAGTGCATTTAAAATTCATGACTTATTTATTTCTGGAATTTTCCATTTAATATTTTTGGACCATAGGTTACCGTGGGTAACTGAAATTGCAGAAAGCAAAACTTCAGATAAAGGCGACTACTGTATAATACACATAATTTTAAATGTTGCCAAGGATTATGTTCTTACTATATGTTTTTCTCACTTAACCCTCAACAATAACGTTATGAAGTAAGAGCTACTTTTTCAAGTAAGAAATTTGAGCCTAGGGAAGTTAGAAAACATGTCTGGATCCAGCGCCGGTAAGCAACATAATGAGATTTGAACCCAGGGCTGTTTAAAGTCATGTACTTAATCATGAACTTTGTTCAACTTGTATTTTCAGTAGAACCTCCATAGTTGACCACCTCCCTACATTGACCATCTCCCTCAGTTGACCTAATATTTGTAAACCGGACATGCACCACATGTACAGATCAGTACAGTAGGCCTAGTTCCTTATGTTGACGACCTCTGTATGTGGGCCAGTTTCTTACAGTCCCCAGGGGTGGTCAACTTACAGAGGTTCTACTGTATTTTCCAAGAAGAAAATTTCGTAGCAGAAGTTGGAGCACTATGGTGTCATAGCTCACAGCAACTTCAAACTCTTGGGCTCAAGCGATCCTCTTTCCTCAGCCTGCTGAGTAGCTGGGACTATAGGTGCCCACAGCAACACCCAGCTAGTTTTTCTGTTTTAAGTAGAGATGGGGTCTCATTTGCTCAGGCTGGTCTTGAACTGAGCCCAGGAGATCTACCCACCTCAGCCTCCCAGAGTGCTAGGATTACAGGTATGAGCCACCTCGCCTGGCCAGAAATTGGATTTTTTTTTTCTTTTCTGGGACTCATAGTTCATGGATTAGTTAAAATTCAAATAAACATATTGTCTCTCTGAATAATAAAATTGCCTTACTGTACTGCTTATATTTTTTAATTGAATTTTATATTATTAACTGAATTTTGGTAACTAACTCTTACATTTATTCCATGCTCAAAGTTTCTGAACTGTTAGTACCATTTACATTAGAAAGTTAAACAGGTTAGGGCGGCACCTTTGGCTCAGGGAGTAGGGTGCTGGTCCCGGCCAAAAAACTACAACAACAACAACAACAAAAATAAAAATAAAAATAAAAAATAAAAAACTTTGTTTATATTTAAAATATTATATACATAAAAAAAGGAAGTTAAACAGGTTAGTCAGTTCCTCTGAAAGTGAGGAGGAGTTTTGATTTCACTTATTTGCAAAGTTTAAGTAAACAAGGCCCCAGGAAATCATGTGGTCTAGTCTCTTGCCTTGAATATCTCAAATCACCACTTTTTTTTTTTTTTTTGGTTTCATACACAATCTTTAATATTCTCATCTGACTATTCAACGTAGCCTTCATGGCATTTTCTTAGTTATTGTATGTAGACATTTGTATTCTGCCTTTATTTATTTATTTATTTTTCTTTGCAGTTTTTGGTTGGGGCCAGTTTTGAACCTGCCACCTCCAGTATATGGGGCTGGTGCCTTACTACTTGAGCCACAGGCACCACCCGTATTCTGCCTTTAGTAAATTTCGCCTGTACCCATTCCAAGATGCACCGTAGGTGTGGCCCCACCCATTACCCTCCCTCTAACTTAACCTCCCCCCTCCCTTCCCCTTCCTTGGTCTGAGACTTTTTGTTGGGGGTTCTCTATATTGTCTGTATTTGTTCATAAAGTTCTGTTGCAACATAGGAAAGTTCCATCTAAAATCCCCTGGAAGAAATTTTGGCTAAATGGTCAATTTAGAGCTATGAATCTATATGTGAAAAGAATGGTTTTATTGTAATCCAAAATACACTCTAGACTGTGAGGAAAGTGGCTACTAGATGAAACTTCAAAGTGTGACCTAAATTTGGAGACATCCTGGAACATTTGGAGCTCGAATGGATGACCTGCCACTATAGAGTTAAAATGTTAGTCTAAACAGCTCCTGTGGCTCAGTGAATAGGATGTCGGCCCCATATACTGACGGTGGTGGGTTCAAACCAGGTCCCGGCCAAACTGCAACAAAAAAATAGCCGGGCATTGTGGCCGGCGCCTGTAGTCCCAGCTACTTAGGAGGCTGAGGCAAGAGAATCGCCTAAGCCGAGGAGTTGGAAGTTGCTATGAGCTATGCCACGGCACTCTACCAAGGGCAATAAAGTGAGACTCTGTCTCTATAAAAAAAAAAAAAAAAAATTAGTCTTCCAAGCTCTGTATGTCCTTTTCCTTGCTAACTTTTTCTGCTAATGTTGAGATAAGCTCATTCTATATGGAGTTTGTATTTCTATCGATGGCTAGAGGTATAAAATCTAGCAGATTTCTGGGTGTGTGTTGAGATATGTTTTGTGTGTGCCCATAGATTGTATGTTTATGCCTGCATGGTTTTGAACTGGTTTATAAATAAGGGGGCTCTCATAAATTAAACAAATCCAAACACTTTCCAGTTCATGAAAATTTAGTAATCTTTGGCAAATAAGCTAAGTTATTAAAAGGTATTATTAGTAAAGTAATAATAAAAACTGTTTTCAATTTCTTTTTAGGGACCTAAACCCTTCCCCCACCTCCCCTCCCAGAACAAAAGACCTACCCGGGCCCATCCCAGGAGTTTCACTGGAAAGACCCTAACCTGCCAAAACTTTCCAGCAACCTATGGAATGTTCCTCCCCTATGCCCAGTATAAAAACAAGCCTCTAACCATCCTCATTGCAGCCACCATCTTTGCCCAGGTGGGTTGCTGTCCCCTTTCATTAAACTTGGCCTGACCTCTCCTGGTCTCATCTCTGGGTATACCATCAAACTCCTTTTATTCTGGTGCCAAAAACCCAGGACTGGTGGTTAGCGAGAGGCCTGGCTTAGCCCCCCCATTTCCCTCAGAACCTGGTTCAGGTGTTGTCCAGACCCAACTCTACTGACCCACCTGTTGGAGATTTTGAGAGGATTTCATCCCAGCTGCCACTGAGGGTGCATGGGAGTTCTGAACACCTTCCCAAAGAACTTCCCTCAGCTGCTCCGCACCTCTATGTCCTCATGTCCCCTTCACTCTCACTTAACCAGGATTTGCATTTTTCGTTCCCAGAACTGGGTCCTGGTTCAGTCTTCTAACCCTTGGTGGCCCATGAGTCTCTGAGAGGAGACTCCTAACTCTCAGAGAATCTTTCGCTTTGATGACCTGGGTTTTGGAGAATAGGGGACACCCTCGTTTCCACCCAGGTAGGAGAAGGACATCCGAGACGCAGGAGCAGGCCCTTCCATTCCCTCAAGGGAAACGCCCTGGAAGTGTTTCCTTTGACAATATAAAAATTTAGACCTCAGGCTTGGTTCTCAGCTCCCATAGCACAGTGGTTTTGAAGCCAGCCACATACACAGAGGCTGGTGGGTTCAAACCCAGCCTAGGCCAGCTGAACAACAATGACAACTGCAACCAAAAAATAGCCAGGCGTTGTGGCAGGTGCCTGTAGTCCCAGCTACTAGGGAGGCTGAGGCAGGAGAATCGCTTAAGCCCAAGAGTTTGAGGTTGCCGTGAGCCGTGATGCCTCGGCACTCTACCCAGGGCGACATAGTGAGACTCTGTCTTAAAAAATAAAGAAAGAAAGAAAATAAATAAAATATTTAGACCCCAAAGGGAAGAGTTGGCCAAAATGCCTCATATTCTACTGCAACACACCTTGGCCTCAAGATAAAGTAGATACCAGGTCTATATGACCTGAGAAGGGAAACGTTGAATTCAGCATCTTAAAGACTTAAATAATTTCCTCCAAAGAGATGGCAGATACGATGAAATCCCCTGTATTCAGGCTTTTTCTCTCTCTGCAGTGTTACTCCTCCCTGTGCAAATCATATTCCATCCACCATATACTCCTGGCTCAAACCCCTCCCCTCTATCTTCTCCCATCTTCCCATCTTCCCTCCTCCACCTCCCAAGCCCCCCAGATTCTCCCCACTCCCTTCCCCCTCCCTACCCCCTCAGGCCTCCATCTTCTGCTGGCCATCAACTTCTATCCAAGCCTCCCTTCTCCCCCATCGCTGGCTCAGCCCACCCACAGATTTCCCCAGTCACCTTCTTTCCGTAACTACACTCTCTTCTCTCCCACATACCAACTCCCCCTTTCAAATATTTCAGAGGTCAAAAGACATAATAAATCGCTCAAAGCCAGAGTAAAAATTCAGCCCTTTTCCCTGTCTCAAGCCTTTTATATTCTTGGCTAATTTAAATCTTAATATCAGTGAGGCTGGGCACAATGGCTCTTGCCTATAATCCTAGCACTCTGGGAGGCCAAGACAGGTGGTTTGCTTGAACTCAGGAGTTCAAGACCAACCTGAGCAAGAGTGGGACCCCCTTCTGTAAAAACTAGCCGGATGCTGGTAGGCAGGTGCTTGTGGTTTCAGCTACCTCAGGAGTCTAAGGCAGTAGGATCGTTTCAGCCCAAGAGTTTGAGGTCGCTGTGAGCTATGACACCAGGGAACTCTACTCGGGGCACAGAGGGGAACTCTGTCCCAAAAAATAAACAAATAAATCTTAATACCAGAGATGAACAAAGTACTTCATCTCCCAGTTGGCCCCGTCTTTTAGTTGACCCCAATATTAGGCATAAACTCTAAAACATCAAAGAAGCCTCAGGCTGCACAAACAGAACGTTTAGACCTGGCCTGCGTGATCTTTTAATAGAGATGGAAAGAGGATAGAGAACAGGAGAAAACAACACTGACAGCAGCTGGGAAGGCAGGAAAGTGTTTTAAATAGCGGCTGCCACTTTAAGTCTTCTTCAGAGATAGTTACTCAAAAGGCCCAGACAAGAAGATCATGCCCTTCTACAAGACGAAACCCTGCTCCCTGTCCCCTGCCTACGCTATGACCCTATGTACCTGAAGTAAAAATCCCCAAGAAACATCCTCTGCTAGGACCCCAGAACCACGTCCTCTCTCTGCAAAACAGAAAGACACTAGAAGCAAGAATGTATCCTCCTCAGAATGGGAGACTACATTCACCTTCTGAAACCAGTGGTCTCCTAAGTCCACAAACTCAACCTCCATCTGACCAACATGCCAGCCTTAGAAATGGACTTAACGTCATCACACCAGAATGGCCAGGTAACTGAATCTCTGACAAAAATAAGCAAATTAATTGTAGTAAATACCAGCACCATGTCCTCTGTTCTTCCCAAATTTTAGAGACCTCTATTTCTCCTATCGCCATCATGAAAATAAAAAAGTAAAATACAATCCCTCAACCCATATAATCTGCAGTTTCTCAGTTCCCTGGGAGGTAAAGTTCTTTTGCTCACCATTTATTACTTTCCAGTTATAAAAAGACCTATAGCTTCCTTTCTCTGACTTTTGAAAAGCCACCACTTTGTCCTTTCCTTAATAGGCTCTAAGTTTTCAAACTCTAAACCTTTTTTCTGCCTTGTTTCACCTAAAAATGTCTACTCCTATATGTCCGTATATGTCACACATAGGTAATGTTTCACCGTCGGTATAAAGGAACTCTAATTAACTGCCTTAAAGAAAAGCTTAAATCAAATGTTTTATCAAGAACATGAGAAAGAACTTAAATACTTTCATGTTACCTTTGTAACCTTTCATAAATGAAACTGGGTTTAGGATTGTCATTAAAATTTACATGTTTAAGATCGTAATTAATACATCAATAAAGATAGTTACATCTCAAGTGACCATCAGAAAAAAACAGTCAAAGTACAAAAGTTTTTCTTTGCATCTGTAACAACTAGCCTAAAGATAAACAATCCTAGTAGCCAAATAAGACCTTATTAAAATTGGTTTTATCATTAATACAACAAAATAATTTTGTTTTCTTCTTTAGAACCAAATCTCCTTTCCATCTATAATCATGACCAGTGTAAAATCTTTACCATCTATTTTACTTTAAGTCTTCTTAAACAATAGTTTATAATCAACTATAATTCAACATTTACTTCTTTTAAAAAAAAGTCATGGAAAGAGCTGAAATATTCTTTTATAATTTTATTTAAAACTGTAGCAGACCATCTAGCTCGTGGAAAGGAGCAGCAAGAGTTGAGCTCTGAATGCTTTAACTGTAAAAACACCTGTAACATCTTCATAATATGACACCTTGGTGATGAGGGAGGGATGGGGAAGGGATTCACGCTCCTTAACGGGAGCTCCTTGCAAGATGAGAACATCAGTGCGTGGCGGTCTCTACACCTCTGGTGCAAGTAGCCACGGGATCATGTCTGTAAGTAGCTGCAGGAGGGGTCAGTGGGGAGTCATTCGATCTCCTTTCACTGACTCACTGATTCCTGCTCGCAGGACACCTGCGCGGCGTCTCCCTACATGGACTGCTAAAGATTTACTCCTACTAGGATTTTTTCTCTCCCTCAAAGACTGTGTCTCTCTCGCTCTCTCTCCCTCTGGCTAAGACAAGTAGCCCTCACGTACCTAAGAGGAGTTGATCCCAAGCAAGGAAGCACACAGTCGGCGTCCAGGGCCAGAGACATGGCCAGTCCCAGCCGACAAAAACAGCACTAATTCTCTTCCTCTATTTTTCAAAGCCATGGTAAATACTGAGTAAATAACAAAATGTATCTAATATCTCCAGGATTAAAAACTATTGAATCTTGCCTGGCCTTATTCACTTCTCTGTTAAGTTCCAAGGGCCGATTCCAAGGGACAAAACTAGCAAGTATCTACTTCCTTTATCTTTCTCCTTAACTTTCCAACCCCACCTAGCCCCTTGAATTGTCTTAAAGAGACCCCAACACTTACCGCCTAGAAACCAAGCTTTACGCAAAGCCTCCCAGGACAGACCAGATCCACATCAACCTAAAAGAAATCCTTTTAATTCTTACAATTTTTCACCACTACTACCTAACATCCACAAATCCTGTTCTCGATTCAACTGTCTGGACACTGGAAACCCACCGAACCTCCAGAGCTTGCTTCCACCCGAAGCAAACCCCCTAGAAGCCCAACCCATCATACACTCCAGACTCCAACTCACTCCACAAAAACTTTAAAACTGCGAATTTTAATATGCTGTAAGACATCTTACTCATCTTGTCCTTCTTCTTCTACCTAACTCACATACTAGATCTATCCCCCCTTACTCTTATTGGGAAAAGGTTGTTGTTTCTTTATTAACCAATTGAAGACAATACGAACTGAAGTTAACCTTACACTTCACAAACAGGCAGCTTGCAGTGAATCTGACTATATGATTTAAAATCCACGTACAGTCCTAGTAACTTAGCCTCTCTCTGAGGCCCCTTGTATTCCTACTTTTTCTCACTTTCGAACCCTGCATTTTTACTGTCTAATAACATTCACACAGAACCAAATTCAGGCCCTAGCAAATTCTCTCCAATGAAACCTCTTTGACCTCTTGCCTAACTAAAGACCACCTGCTGTCACCCCCTCCTTCTAATGTCACAAATGAGCTCTAACAGGCAGGGACATGGTTCCTTCCATATTCTGCAGGAAGCATTTCAGAAGAAGAGACCTCCATCCAAAATCCCCAGTTTTGAGCTCATTTCAAAAAGAGGAAAATGTAAGGAAATTTAGGTTTTATAATGAAATGACAGAAAATTATTAACTCTGTCTCTCTGCCTACTTTCTTTCTCTTGTCAGCATCCCCCCAGCCCTGCATATTCCTGTTTTCACAGACCATTCAGGGACCCAACTGACAAAGAAGAAATGTAAATTGTCTTCACATTTCCCACCTCTTTTCTCTTTTAAAATCTGTTCCTTAGGCAGGTATGATGGCTCACGCCTGTAATCCTAGCACTCTGGGAGACCCAGGCAGGTGGACTGCTTGAGTTTATGAGTTTGAGACCAGCCTAAGCAAAAAGCGAGACCCCCGTCTCCACTAATAAAATAGAAAAACTGAGGCAAGAAGATCACTTGAGCCCAAGAGTTGGAGGTTGCTGTGAGCTAAGACACCACGGCTCTCTACCCAGGGCGACAGCTTGAAACTCTGTCTCAAAAAAATAAAAAATAACTAAAATCTGTTCCTTAAGCTTCAGGTAATTCCTGAACGTACAGGATGGATGGATAGTCATGCAGAAAGATTAGACATACCTGGAATATATGTGTCTTCAATCCTATCTAAAGAAGCAGAGGCAGCACCCACGTTCACAGTGCCTCATGAATTCAGCTACAATTACCCTTCTCTACTCCCCCCCCCCCAAATTCAGCTAATCCTAACCCTCAGGACTGACATTCTACCTTTCTTTCTTTAAAATGCCCCTCCTAACTCATAAGCCATCTTATGGAATTGGAAAAAGAAGAACTATCTAAGCCTAAACCCAGTAGAAGAAAAGAAATATTCACAATCAAATCTGAGATCAATGAAATTGAAAACAAAAGAATCATTCAGAAAATTAATGAAACAAGGAGTTGGGTTTTTTGAAAAAGTAAATAAAATAGATAAACCTTTGGCCAGACTAACTAGAAATAGAAAAGTAAAATCTCTAGTAACCTCAATCAGAAATGATAAAGGGGAAATAACAACTGATGGCACAGATATGCAAAAGATCATCTCTGAATACTACCAGAA
>CAUYPK010088498.1:0-20297 GCA_963574355.1 Loris lydekkerianus
TTTTTTTTTTTTTATTGTGGAGAAGGGGCGGGGAAAGAAGGTGGGGGAAGAGGTGCATGACAGGGTCGGGCCAGTGGCATGGTACCACATTGGCTGTATCTAGGTAGAGGCAGTTTCAGGCCAGGCCTTGCTGAGTCGTTGCTACACAGAAGTAGCTCGATGGATCTACTTCTAGTCAGGCTCGGGAAGTTGCACTAGGCCTCAGGCACATGGCAGGGCCCAACAATTCCCTCTTTTGTTTTTTGTATGTATAAAAAGAATTCTTAAAGCCATTGGCTAAATTCGTGTGATACTTTTTGACAGTACCTCTGTTTAGTTCTTTCCAAGCTCCTTTCTGGTCTCAATTAGATCTTAGAAAGTTACAAATGAACATGAACACATGAAGTTGTTGTTCACCCTCCTTTTAAAGCTGCTCCATTTATCATTGAGTTACATGTCATATTAAACATCTGAAGAAGACACAAATGTAAAAAGTACTCTGAACTTTTAAAAAGTACTTTTATGCTGGCCGGGGAGGGGGAGTATTTTTTAAAATTTACTAAAAAGTATTTGATACAATCAGTGTCCCACCTGTGGCCCACAGCCTGCATGCTGATTTTGTGAGGATTTTTTTTGTTTACTTATCCATGGTGGTGAAAAGTTTGCAGGGACCTTGTTTTGCTAATCACCTTTCATTAGTGTTTATGTATTTGTGTGACCCAAACCAACTCTTATTCTTCCAATACGCAGCAGAAAAGAAAAAACGTTGGACACCCCTGGATATTGACTTTTCTGAGCAAGAGTTCATTTGAGAAATAACATAGAATAAACCAGAATTAATACATTTAAAATAAAACCGGTAATTTTCTGATAAACATACATAAATATCCTTTAATAATGCAACTATTAGGGTTCATATTGTGAATAACAATGTCATAAACTAAGTCCTTCCAATTCTGGTAAATAAATGGTATATTTTGTGAACTGATTATGCTCTAGGGTATATATAGAACATATGCATAAATAAGGCTCTGGTAGTACAAATAATATAACAAAAGAAATAGGAATATTTATCTCTTTTATATGATCAGAGTAATACTTTGCATTTTTCCTACATTAGATTTTGCAGTAAATTTTCCTTGAGACTTTTAAATATTTAATACAAGTACTATAGCATGTAAGCATAGTAAAACAAAACTTTCAAAAATTAAGTGTTCATGAAATTAGTTTTCAAACATCTTAAGTAAATTATTAATAACAGAGACATGTATATAACCAAAAATTTTCTATCCTGTTAAACAGAAAAATTACAATGAGTCTGGAATCATTCCATATTGTTATCTTTCTTAATAAATATTTATTTAAAACAAAATAACTTGGTTAAAAGAGGAGTTGTTATCTGGAGACTTAATATGACATGATCAACAACTATATTTTTTCATTAACAAAAACAACTTATAAAACTGGCTCAGTGCCCATTTCTCAGTGGTTAGGGCACCTGCCACATACACTGAGGCAGGCAGGTTCAAAACCAACCCAGGCCTGCTAGACAACAATGACAACTACAACCAAAAAAATAGCTGGGTGTTGTGGCAGGAGCTTGTAGTCCCAGCTCCTTGGGAGGCTGAGGCAAGAGAATCACATAAGCCCAAGAGTCAGAGGTTGCTGTGAGCTATGACGTCACTGCACTCTACCAAGGGCAACATAGTGAGACTTCGTCTCAAAAAAATAAAATTTTTATAAAAATATATTTTTCACAGATTGTAATGACTATCCTACCAAAAAGATGCTTAATTCTATAAATGAATTATCATTTCCTAAAAATTTTTACATTTTGTATAATTTTACTTTTACAATGTAAGTCACTTGGATTTTGAATAATGGATTGCATGAAATTGATATAATTACAAAGGAGATTGCCTCACAAGAAAAACAGTTTAGCTTTCTTAATAGCCTATATTGAAAGAGTGAATGATAGTGCTATATGATACATAATTATTAAAAGGTTTTTCATATTATCCTAGTTAGAGCTTAGTGGAACTAAGGAAATTAAAAAGAATGTATCTGAATAACACCACAAATTAAGGTTTTTAGTGTATTTACAAGAATATATCTCTTAACTTTAGAATATAAGAGCATTTTACACTGTGAAGTCTCCACATACACTTTCTTTATAGAAGCTTTATTGACATATAATTTACATTTGATAAAATTCACTCTTTTAAAGTGCACAATTTTGTGGCTTTTGTAATATTCACAAAGTGTGCAACTATTACTACCATCTAATTCTAGAGCATTGTAGTCACCCCAAAAAGAAATCCTATGCCCGTTAGCAGATACTTCCTACTCCCTCCTTCCCCTAGTCCCTGGCAATCACTAATTTACTTCTTGTCTCTAAGGATTTGCCCCTTCTAGACATTTCATATAAATAGAATCATATAATTCCATATGTAATTTTAAACAAAAAAGTATTTCATTGCTATTAGGTTAAGTAATTTTCACAGGTTAAGATAACAGAAAGAGAAAATTGATTAATATTTTGAAAATGTATAACTATTAAATTGAAATGTTAACGTATTTCAGTGATACAGAAATATATTCTGCATCTATCCCCATAGTCTAAGGTAATTTTTATAATTGTCACAGTATTTTCAACATAAATGTAATTCCTTGAATACATCTTTATCACACTATATTTCATATTGCTTTGAATTTACATATCTATTATCAAAAAATATATATATACTTTATAAGTTCTTGATTTAAAAACAAGTTCCATTTAAAAAATATAATAGTAAAAAAAATACATATAACAGTAAGCATCACAGTGAAACAACTTACATTATTGTTTAAAATGTATAGTCCATTGTAATCCAAAATTATTCTGACATTCTTTAGGGAAGAACCAAATTACTATATAGAATAATCTACTTAATTAACATTTTTATTTTCAAGGAGAAACTTCTTTTTATAGTTGACTCTTACTGTAACAATTGACTTACTTTACAAAAATTAATTTAATGATACTGGAAATCAAAGATTTCAAAAAATATTCTTATTAATATCTTACAGTTTAATAACAGTTTAAAGTAAATTGCCAACAAAATTAACACTCATATTTAGTTCAGAGAGCACAAAATTATAAAATTTTCTAATTTTAGTGAGGACAAAATACTCACAATGAGATGATATTACTATAGACTATCCTTTTCTGCAGAATGGATATAAATAGATTTAGCAATTATTTCAAGTTTCCAGCTGATGCAAACTGGACCTTCTCTGTTTATCAAGGGATGCAGAGGAGAGCACTCGGCACACACTTGAGCTCCAGACACACTGCAGAGTGATGCTTCAGCTCTATCTCAGAGACAAACTTCCCACACAATCCTCTCTCGGGTCAAAAGAAGGGCAATTACAAACTGACATAAATCAATTAACCAGATGATCAGGGATTCAGGCCTTTGGACCTCCAGATCACACCTTCCCAGAGTTCCTTATTGTTTACTTAATATTTTGTTTTCTTCAATGAATTTGACATTCTTCCACACTGGTTACAAAACATTAGATTTCCAAAACCTAATATGTAAAATATGCAGGAAGGGGAAAAAAGAAACCTCATTAATTCAAACTTCCCTAACAGTGGTACTACAACAGTTTAACTGGGTGTTTCTCTTAAAAAAAAAAAAAAAAAGTAAGTTGTTAAGCCAATCAGAAGTATAAATAATTCATAGATTGATACAATGTTAGGTGTGTATAAATAAGCTAATCTCTCATCCTTTTTTGCTTAAAAATATTTCAACACAAATAGTTCTTATTACATGTTCAAGAGTTTTCTTTCTCTCTCAAGTTCTTACTGAGGGACAAATGATAATTAAGCTCCATTTGGTGGCAGGCTTTCCAGGGTCAAGTGAGCATCTTATTTCAATTGTAAAGCTGCATCTAGTGTCAGGCTTTAAGTCAAAATCTGACACTTATTTTAGTTCATGCATGGCCTACCTGTTGTTCTATTTACCACTTCTATCCATGACTCTTCCTCACACTGTGCTCTCATCTCAGTTACAGTTTTGGTGAGGCCACAAGCTAACCCTAGCAAAAATGAGTAAAAAACGTTGCTGGAGAGCTTCTTTGAAAGGGGGGAAAGACCCAATGATGAGGCAGTATGGAAGGCTCTAAGACTGTGAACAAAATGAAAGCTGTGTTTAAAAGAAAACACCAGCGGTGCCCAGTGGCTCACATCTGTATTCTAGCACTCTGGGAGGCTGAGGCAAGTGGATTGCTTGAGCTCAGAAATTGTAGACCAGCCCGAGGAAGAGTAAGACCCCGTTTCTACTAAAAATAGAAAAATTAGCTGAACATAGTGGCGCACACCTATAGTCCCAGCTATGCGGGAGACTGAGGCAAGAGGATTGCTCAAGCCCAAAAGTTTGAGGTTGCTGTGAGCTACAATGATGCCACAGCACTCTACCCGGGGCAACAGAGCAAAACTCTGCCTAAAGTAAATAAATAAATAAATAAACAAACAAACAAACAAACAAATAAATAAAATATCAGTACCCCTACTTAAATTATAGGTTCATTGCCACAGGCGATTCACATTCTCCAAGCCCACTTTGTATGTGTGGCAACTGGCTACCCACCGAAGCCATAAAACCTTCAAAACTGCTCCTTCACATGGAAACCAAGCACCTGCCTTAAAAGACAAGCCTTTGGAGTTTTTCAAAAGAAAAATATGTGAACACAAAAAACAGAAGGCACTATTGTAGGCTACTACTTCATCAAATGTCTCTACACTGAAAATGTCATTCTCAGTGGCTCACTGCACTGCTAAAGCTAAGAAGCCCTTTACTATGGGTGAAGAGTTGATCCTGCCTGCTGCTAAGGACATTCGCCATGAACTTTTAGGAGAGGTGGCACATGTTGCTCTTTCAGCTACCACCATACCTAGATGAATTGATGATACAGCAGAGGATATAGAGGCACAGCTGTTAGGGAGGATTAATGAGTCACCATGGTTCACAATCCAGGTTGATGAGTCTATCAGTGTTGACAATAAGGAAACAATGCTTGTTTTTGTGCAATATATTTTTAGAAGGATGTGCATGAGGATATGTTATGTGCACTTTTGTTGCCAACCAACAGCACAGCTGCAGAACTATTCAATTCTTGGAATGATTACATACCAGGAAAATGAAATTGATCATTTTATGTCAGTATATGCACAGAGAGAGTGGCTGCCATGACTGGACAGAGGTCGCTTCTGAATGTGAGTCTATGCACTGTGTCATCTATAGAGAAATGCTGGCTAGCTGAAAAATGTCACCTAATCTAAATAAAATGTTGCAGGATGTGACTAAAATTATCAACCACATTTAAGTACATGCCCTTAACTCACGTCTATTCACGCAGCTCTGTGAAGAGATGGCCGCAGACAGAGCACACAGGTCTTCTCTTACACACAGAAGTGAGACCGTTTCCTAAAGACAGATCACTGGCCAGAGTTTATGAGTTATGAGAAACAATTCAGAGATTTCTTTTAGGAAGACAGTCACCACTAACAGCACATTTCAGTGCCACAGAATGGGTCGCAAAACTTGCCTACTTGTGTGACATATTCAACCTGCTCAACAAACACGGTTTGTCACCTCAGAGGAGGATGATAACTGTGTACAAGTCAGCAGATAAAGTGGCTGCATTCAAAGCCAAACTGGGGTTATGGGGGGTGACAGGGGAACACTGGGATTTTTGACGTTTCAAAAATTAACAGAGATTTTGAAAGAGACTAAGCCAGGGTCTTTTTTCTCCCAGTTAGTGCATGATAATCTATCTGTTTTCAGATGAGTTTGAGCATTACTTACTTCCCCAAAACTAAAGACCCTTCAGGGAAGAACCTGACCCATGACCCATTTGTTAAAAAGTCAGGTGAGTTGACTGTCGGTGCTAGAAGAGGATCAACTGCTTGAGATCACAAATGACAGTGGCCTTAAAAGTGTGAGACAGCACCTGGGCAGCACCTGGGCAGCACCTGTGGCTCAGTGGGTAGGGCACTGGCCCCATATACCAAGGGTGATGGGTTCAAACCCAGCCCTGGCCAAATTGCAACAAAAAAATAGCCGGGCATTGTGGCAGGCACCTGTAGTCCCAGCTACTCAGGAGGCTGAGGAAAGGAGTTGGAGGTTGCTGTGAGCTGTATGATGCCACGGCACTCCTCCTAAGCCCAGGAGTTGGAGGTTGTTGTGAACTGTAAGACGCCACAGCACTCTACTGAGGCCAACAAAGTGAGACTCTGTCTCTACAAAAAAAAAAAAAAAAAGTGTGAGACAACTTCAAATCTCCATACCTTCTGGATTAATATAAAGCAGAAGGCTGGACAGGTGGTTCATACCTGTAATCCTAACAGTCTGAGAGGTTGCAGTGGGTGGATTGCTTAAGCTCAGGAGTTTGAGACAAACCTGAGCAACAATGAGGCCCCCAAATCTACTAAAAAAAAAAAAAAAAGAAAAAGAAAAATTACTCGGACATTGTGGTGGGTGCCTATGGTCCCAGCTGCTTGGAAGGCTGAAGAAAGGGAATCACTTGGGCCCAATATTTTGAGGTTGCTGTGAGCTACGACTCCAGAGCACTCTACACAGGGGGACAGAGTGAGACTCTGTCTCAAAATAAAAAATAAAAAAAATTAAAAAAAAAAGTGAAGGTGGAATAACCTGAGATTGCCACAAAAGCACTGAAAAGCCTGCTTTCATCTCCAACATCCTATCTCTATGAAGCAGAGTTTTCTGCAATGACAACCAAAATAAGATTAGGGAATGGACAAGACATAAGCAACACACTTCAAGTGTCAATGTCTCCCGTCACCCCCAGATAGAACCGTCTGGTTGCAGGAAAACAAGCTCAAGGCTCCCACTGTACCATGGTGAGTTGTATAATTATTTCATTATACATTACAATGTAGTAATAATAATACTCAATAAATGTAATACACTTGAATCATCCCCAAGCCATTGTCTCCCAAGTCCCGGACTGTGGAAAATTGTCTGCCATCAAACTGCTCCCTGGTGCCAAAAAGGTTGGGGACCACCGTTCTATGGTGCTGGTGTTCCACATTTTTAACCATTTACCCATTGAAAGACATATGAGTTTATTCTAGTTTCTGGCTAGCAAGTTGCTAAGAACATTCATGTATAGGCCTTTGTGTTAACATATGTCATGTCTCTAGGATAAATGCCTGAGTGCAACTAATGAGTTTCATAATAATTGATATTTTATTTTGTAAGAAACTGCCAAATTTTTCTCTGAATGGCTGGGTTATTTTACGTTTCTACTAACAATGTATGAGTGACCCAATTTCTCTGCATGTTTGCCAGAATTTGGTATTGTCATTTTTTTTTTAAGCCATTCTGACAGATAAACTCATTGTGATTTTAATTTGCATTTCTTTCATGGCTAATCATGCTTTTCATAAGTTTTCATAAGTTTTATCTGTTATCTTTTCATAAATTTTATCTGTCACATCCTCTTAGAAGAAATGACTTTCAGTGTCTTTTTCCCATCTTCTAATTGGATTACTTATCTTTGTACTATTGATTTTTGAGGTTTTTAAAATATATTCCAGAGAGTAGTGTTTTGTTGCATATATGATTTTCAAATATTTTTCCCAGCCTGAAAAATTATGGTAGGTGCGTATGGTCCCAGTAGGCACCCACCACAATTGGGACCTCAGTAGCTTATCTTTTCAATCTCTTTACAGGATCTTTGGAGGGCAAAAGTTTTTAATTTTGATAAATTTTAATTTATTTATTCTTTTTTTTCTTGAGACTGGGCTACACTTTGCTGCCCAGCCCAGTGTGTAGTGGCACTATCATAGCTCACTGCAACCTCAAACTCATGAATTCAAGTGACCTCCTGCCTCAGCCTCCCTAGTGGCTAAAACCACAAGTCTATACACCACACCCAGATAATATTTTTATTTTTTGTACAGATGATGTCTTATAATTGCCCAAGCTGGTCTTAAAATGATCCTCCTGCCTCTATCTCCCAAAGTGCTAGGATTACAGGCGTGAGACACTATGCCTGGCCAATTTACTTTTCTATGGCTTCTATTTTTAGTATTAAATTTAAAAATCTAGACTCTGAAGATTTTCTCCTAATGTGTTTTTCTAAAATTTTTATACTTTAAGTTTTACATTTAGTTCTATGATTCATTTTCAGTTAACTTTTTTTATAAGGTATGAGGTTTGAATTAAGGTTCAGGTTTTGTTTGTCCGTGGGTGTTCAATTGCTCTAGCACCATTTATTGAAAAGACAATCCTACTTCCACAGGGAGGATTGCACCTTTGTCACTATTTAGTTTGGAATGTTTTTGTTGAATATTCCAATATCCAGAATCTACTTCTGGATTCTGTATTCAGTTCCTTTGAGCTATATGTCTATCTCTTCAACAATACTACAATTCATTGTTTTTATTATTATAGCTATATAGTTAAGTTTTAATATTGGGTAGAGGGAGTTCTCTCATGTATTCTCCTTTTTATAGATTATTTTCGTTGTTCTAGACCTTATTCTTTTCCATATGACTTTCAAAATAAGCTTGTTAATTACTACAGATATCTCACTGGAATTTTCATAGAAATTGCATTAAACCTATCAGTTAATTTGAGGAGGATTGACATTTTTACTATATTGAGTCTTCCAATCCATGAACACAGTATATCTCTTCATTTAGGTCTTTGATTTCTTTTGTCATAATTTTCAAAGTATAAATCCTGTTTTGTTAAGTACATACCTAAGTATTTCATTTTCTTTCAAGTGATTATAAATGTTGTTTTTAGTTTAAGTTAGGTTATGCTCATTGCTAGCATAGCACTGTGACTATATTTTTCTGTGCCACCTTATATATTGCAACCCTACTGAATTCAATTATCATTTCCAGAGTTATTTTTGTATTCCTTGTAATTTTCTACATCAACAATCATCTCATCTCCAAATAGAAATAGTTTTCTATTTCTATTCTATTCTCCAAATAGAAATAGAAATTTATTTTCTTGACTTATTGCAATGGCTAGAACTTCCAGTTCTACTATGTTGAATAAGAGTGGTGAGACAAGACATCTTTGTTTTTTTCTAGATTTTAGCAAGAAAGCATTCAGTTTTTGACCATTAAGTGTGGGATGTTAGCTGGAGGGTTTTTATAGATACGTTTAATCAAGTTGAGATCATTCTCCTCTACTCTTAACGTACTGAGTACATTTTATTTTTAAATAACTCAAGATGCTGCTTGGCAACCTTTCTTGCGGGAGGAAAGCAAGAAAGGAAGTGAAGTGATCAGTTATGTGACTATCACAGTACATTAGACTGGAATGGTTGCAAGGACTTGGACTAGGACATGGAGATAAGCTGACAGATTCAAGATATATTTTACTACAGAGTCTTTAAGAGTTCAAAACTGCGTTTTGACAGAAATAGTAGAAAATGCTATTATAACACCTTAAGTAGAAGGCGTTTTCCTTATGTAAAAATAAGTCTGAATGTGCGCTGTCCAGGGCTGATTCAGTAGTTCCATGATATTATCAGTGTCTTAAGGCCTTTCTATCTTTTATTCTCTCATCATTAGCATGTGGCTTTCAACCATTTGGTCACAAGACGAGTGCCATACTATCAGGCCCCATAGCTGAGTTCCAGTAAGGAAGAAAAGGGAGAGCTGCAAAGGCTTTCTTTTCATTTGTTTGTTGTTGCTATTGTCATTTTTGAGACAGGGTCTCGTATTGTCACCTAAATGGAAGTGCAGTAATGTAATCATAGCTCACTGCAAGCCCAAACTCCTGGTCTCAAGCAAACCTCCTGCCTCAGCCTCCCAAGTAACTGGAACTACAGGCACCTGCCACCCCACATAGCCAATTTTTGCATATTTTTTGTAGAGACAAGGTCTCTCTATGTTGCTCAAGCTGGTGTCAAACTCCTGACCTCAAATTATCCTCTGACCTTGGCCTCCCAAAGTGCTGGGATCATAGGCATGAGCCACTATACCTGGCCAAAGATTTTTTTTTTTTAGTGAGATTTTATTGAGAAACGTAAGCCCCTCCAAAAATACGCATCAATATCTCCTTGATCAAAACTATTCCATTCTGCTGCAAGAAAGTCTAGGAAATGACTACTTCATTTTCCAGCCTCTAAAACAGGTAAATGAAGAGAGAAATTTATTACAATAAGTATCAGAAAAGCTAGCTCATAGTATCTGCCACACTACAGATTATGGAGGGTATGAAGCCATGTATAACTTCTAGGTTTCCAATTGATGGACTATATTACAGTTTACAAAGATAAATAAGAGTGGAAGAAAAATAGGCCTTTTTTTTTTTTTTTTTAAAGAGACAGAGCCTCACTTTCTTGCCCTTGGTAGAGTGCCCTGGTGTCACACCTGAAAGCAATCTCAAGCTCTTGGGCTTACGTGATTTGCTTGCCTCAGCCTCCCAAGTATTTGGGACTACAGGCACCTGCCACAACACCCAGCTATTTTTTTGTTGCAGTTTGGCTGGGGTCAGGTTTGAACCCACCACCCTCAGTATATGGGGCCAGTGCTCTACTCACTAAGCCACGGGCACCACCTGAAAAATAGGTCTTTAATAGAATATCAATAGTTCCATTTTGGACGTGTTGAGATTAAATGTTTGTGAAGCGTTTAGAATGTCAGCCAGAGATTTAGATATATAAGAGTGGAATGTAGAAAAAAAGGTTAATGCAGGAGGTAATAACCTAGAGGTTTTCAGGGTATTGATGGGATTTAAAGTCATGAAAATATATAAGATCACCTAGGAAGAGAGAAGTAGTGGGACATGGACGTAAGAACCTCCAATATTTAAATATTAGTTTGAGAGTGAATTCACAAAATAAATTGAGTAGCCAAAAATTTAAAAAATTAAGAAAGACGTATCAAAGAAACCCAGGGGGACATATATTTTATGGAAAATGTGCTCAACATTGCCAGAATACTATTGATAAGTTAAATAAAATGAAAAAATTTTCTGGGCAGTGCCTGTGGCTCAGTGGGTAGTATGCCAGCCCCATCTACCAAGGGTGGTGGGTTCAAACCCAGCCTGGCCAAACTGTAATAAAAAAATAGCTGAGCGTTGTGGCGGGTGCTTGTAGTTCCAGCTACTCAGGAGGCTGAAGAAAGAGAATCGCCTAAGCCCAAGAGTTGGAGGTTGCTGTGAGTTGTGACGCCACGGCACGCTACCAAGGGGGATAAAGTGAGATTCTGTCTCTACTAAAAATTTTTTTAATTTTATTAGATATAGCAGCATAAAAGTTGTTGATAATTGTATTCATTAGAATTGGTTTCAGAAATAAGAAACAAAAATCTGATTAAACCCAAATAGGGCTCTGGTTTTTTTCCCTATACAACACAATGTCTCAATGTAAGCAGCTGAAGACCTTGGCTGGCACTTGAACGTCAGGTTCTCTGGGGATCTTCTCTCAAGGTGGCCGTCATAACCTAAGATTTATACCTATATGCAAGGTAGGAAAACAAGACAAAGGAGTGGTACCAGTAACATATATCCCTTTACCAAGAACAGGAAAACTTAAGGTGAGTCCAGGTGGAACTAGTTCTGAGTAGTATGAGAAGGAATATTCAGAGCTCTTCTTTCCTAGTGCTATAGGCCTGAGTGTGAGGGTCCACCTAGTAGGATCAGTGCAGTGACCCTAAGAGTAATCATGGGCTTGACTGATTGTGAGTCCCAAAAGTACAACACTGGGACTATGTTACCCCCAGAGGCAGTTCCAGCCTGTCTTGGGTACAGGAATGCCAACTTTCAATACCCAGGCCTAGCTTGTCCCATAAAATGTTAGGTAAATTGACTGACATCCTCATTTCACAAAACTCTTTATCATGGAGAAAAAAATCCTGCAGACCCTTTCCCACCCAGTTGTCATTGCAGAAAACAACCCCAAAGCTCAGAAACATCCCTAAAGTTATAATAAGCACCATAATGATTTATTCAAATAACAAATTTTAGATATTACCTTATAGAGGGAGATAATACTATTTCCCTGAGGTTAATCACTAACAATGCTACTGGCTTGAGTTTTCCCTAGGCAACCAGGGACCAGCCTGCTTCTCCTAGTCAGGTGGCACTTGGACTATGGGGGAGGGTCAGGGAGGCACTTAGGAACAAGAGCATAGGCACTTTTCCTATGCTCCCACAACTTGGTGATGTCATTTGGGGACATGGAGGGGAGAGTTTTGGACCTATCTGTTGTCAGTGAGGAAGGAGCCCATGTGAATAGAACTGAGATGAGACCAGGGAGTACATTTGTACTTCATTGCAGACAGGGGACACCTGCCCTTCAGAAGCAGTAGCCATGCTCTTGGTTCTGGAGGCTTCTCTCCTAGTGGCCTGGGAGCTGACCTTCAGCCCCAACTAGTCATTTAAAAATTCACACAAACTTTATGACCACCCTGTATAATGATAAAAGACCAGTTCAAAAAGAAGATACAGCAATCATATGTGTGTGTGTGTGTGTGTGTGTGTATTCTGTTAATTTACATATAAAGAAGCTTCCATATTCATTAAACAAATACTGCTAGACTTAAGGAAAAAAATTAAACAGCAAGATCATAACAGCCAGGGACTTCAACACTCCACTGACAGAACTAGACAGATCATCAAGGCAGAAGATGAACAGAGAAACACTGGACTTAAAAAAGAGACTCTAGAACAAATGATTCCAACAGACATTTACAAACATTATATTCCAAAAGTACATAATATAAATTCTTCTCATGAGCACATGGAACATTTTCCATGATGGATCACATGACAGGCCACAAAACAAGTTTCAATAAATGTTTTAAAATTGAAATCATACCTTCTCAGAACACAGTGGGATAAAACTAGAAATTTTCAAAAATTACTCTCAAAAATACACAAACACATGGAAATTAAACAACTTCCTGCTGATCATTGGGTCAATGACAAAATCCAGATGGAAATCAAAATATTTTTTGAATTGAACAAAAGCAACACATGCTACCAAAATCTCTCTGGTATTCAGCAAAAGTAGTGCCAAGAGGGAAGTTGATAAATGCTTAAACGCCTTCATAAAAAGACAAAAAGGTCACAAGCCAACAAACAATGTCACACTTCAAGGAACTAGAAAAAGAAGAAGAAAACAAACCCAAAACTGGCAGAAGAAAAGAAATAACAAAGATCAGAGTAGAACTAATTGAAATTGAAATAAATAATACAAATGATCAACAAAACCAGTAGTTGGTTCTTTGAAAAGATAAAGAAAACTGATAGAACACCTGTGAGATTAATCAGAAACAGAAGAGAAAGAATTCAACTAAGTTCAATCAGAAATGAAAAAAGAGCATTATAACTGATACCACAGAATTATAAAATGTCATCCAGGACTACTATGAAAACTTCTCTGCACACAAACTAGAAAATCTAGTAGAAATGCACAAATTTTTGGAGGCACACAACCTCTCACAATTAATCAGAAAGAAACAGAAACCATGAACAGACCAATAATGAACAGCAAGACTGAAATCATAATTTAAAAAATTCTAATTTTAAAAAAGCCCAGGACAGAGTGATTCATAGCCAAATTCTACCAGACCAACAAAGAAGTGGTACCTACCCTACTAAAACTCTCCTGAGTATGGTGTCAAGAAAGAGGGAATTCTCTCTAACTCACTCTATGAAACTAATAGAACCCTGATACCAATGATGGGCAAGGACAAAACAAAAAAATGAAAATTACAGACCGCTATACCTCATGAACATAGATATAAAAATCTTTACTCAACAAAATACCAGCAAACAAATCCAACATCATAAAACAACTCACCATATCAAGTAGGTTTCAGCCCAGGGGAGCATGAATGGTTCAACATATACAAATCAGTAAATGTGATTCAACCACATACACAGAATTAAAAAAAAAAATAAATAAAATATATATATATATATATATATATATATATATATATATACACATATGATCATCTCCATAGATGCAGAAAAATCATTTCATAAAACCCAACACCCTTTCATGATGAAAACCCTCAACAAACGAGGCATAGAAGAATCATACCTCAGAATAATAAAAGCTGTATATGACAAACCCACAGCCAACATCACACTGAATGAGAAAACATTGAAAACATTCCTCCTACAATCAGGAGCAATACAAAGGTGCCTACTGTCAACACTTCTATTCAAATTCTAGCCAGAGCAATCAGACAAGGTAGAGAGAAATAAAAGTCATCCAAATCAGGAAAGACGAGGTCAAACTATCCCTGTTTGACAACAATATGACCTTTTATCTACAAAACCCTAAAGACTCTATCAAAAGACTCCTGGAACTGACAAATAAATTCAGCAAAATCTCAGGTTACAAAAATCAATGTACACAAATCAGTAGCATTTCCATATACTAATTACTAGTCAATCAAAGAGTCAAATTAAGGACTCAATACTAGTCACAAAAGCTACAAAAAGAAGATAATAAAATGCCTAGGAATACACTTAACAAAGGAGGTTAAAGAATTTTACAAGGAGAACCATAAAACATTGGTGAAAGAAATTGTAGATTATACAAATAAATACAAAAATCTGCGATGCTCATGGATTGACAGAATCAACATCATAAAAATGTCCATACTGCCAAAAGTGATTTACAGATTCAGTGTGATCCCCATCAAAATACTAGCATCAAAATATATATGATGATAGTATATATATAATATATATATATATATATATATCCATAGATCTAGAAAAATCATCCTAAACTTCACTTGGAACCAAAAAAAGAGCCTGAATAGTCAAAGTAATCTGAAGTAAAAAGAACAAATCTAGAGGCAACACATTGCCTGACTTCAAATTATACTACAAGGCTATAATAAACAAAACAGCACTGTACTAATATAAAAGTAGAAACATAGACCAATGGAACAGAATAGAGGACCCAGAAAAAAGACCATATAGCTACAACCAACTGATTTTTGGCAAAGGAGAAGAAAGACATACACGGGGGAAAGGACAGTCCATTCAAGAAATGGTGCTGGGAAAATTTAATAGCCACCTACAAAATAATAAAACTGGATCTCTCAGACAGCGCCCAGAGCCGTCGAGCAAGGCGTAGGCAGATCTGGAAACAACATGTACACAGCCATCCCGCAGAGCGGCTCTCCATTCCCAGCCTCAGCGCAAGCTCCCGGCCTGCATGTGTGGCGGGTGGAGAAGCTGAAACCAGTGCCTGTACCACAAGAGAACCAGGGCTGCTTCTTCTCGGGGGACTCCTACCTGGTGCTGCACAATGGCCCGGAAGAGCTCTCCCACCTGCACCTGTGGATAGGCCAGCAGTCATCCCGGGATGAGCAGGGGGCCTGCGCAGTGCTGGCGGTGCACCTCAACACCCTGCTTGGGGAGCGGCCTGTGCAGCACTGTGAGGTGCAGGGCAATGAGTCCGACCTCTTCATGAGCTACTTCCCACGTGGCCTCAAGTACCAGGAAGGTGGCGTGGAGTCATCCTTTCACAAGACCTCTCCAGGCACCCCAGCAACTATCAAGAAACTCTACCAGGTGAGG
The DNA here is from genome assembly GCA_963574355.1 of Loris lydekkerianus. NCBI lineage: Eukaryota > Metazoa > Chordata > Mammalia > Primates > Lorisidae > Loris > Loris lydekkerianus. Next base: position 15,573 of record CAUYPK010088498.1, read on the forward strand.
GGGAAGAAGAACCTCCGTGCCACTGAGCGGGCGCTGAGCTGGGACAGCTTCAACACCGGAGACTGCTTCATCCTGGACCTGGACCAGAACATCTTTGCCTGGTGTGGTGGAAAGTCCAACATCCTGGAGCGCAACAAGGCGAGGGACCTGGCGCTGGCCATCCAGGACAGTGAGCAACAGGGCAAGGCCCAGGTGGAGATTGTCACTGATGGGGAAGAGCCCGCCGAAATGATCCAGGTCCTAGGCTCCAAGCCTGCTCTGAAGGAGGGCAATCCTGAGGAAGACTTCACAGCTGACCAGACAAATGCCCAGGCCGCAGCTCTGTAAAAGGTATCTGATGCCACTGGACAGATGAACCTCACCAAGGTGGCCGACTCTAGCCCTTTTGCTCTTGAGCTGCTGATACCTGACGACTGTTTCGTGCTGGACAATGGGCTCTGTGGCAAGATCTACATCTGGAAGGGACGAAAAGCAAATGAGAAGGAGCGGCAGGCAGCCCTCCAAGTGGCTGAGGGCTTCATCTCCCGCATGCAGTATGCCTCAAACACTCAGGTGGAGATTCTGCCCCAGGGCCGTGAGAGTCCCATCTTCAAGCAATTCTTCAAGGACTGGAAATGAGGGTGGGCGTCTCCCTGCTTGCTACTCTCCCAGCCCGCCTCCTGCTTTTTCCTCCTCTAGCTGCCTGGGCATTGCTGAGGGATCCCTGTGGATGTTCAATAAAAGGAGACAAGTGCTTCCCCCCTCCCCCCCCAAAAAAAACAAAAAAACTGGATCTCTATTTATTACCATATACAAAAATTAATTCAAGATGAATGGAAGACTCAAGTGTTAGGCCTGAAACCATAAAAATTCTAGAAGAAAGTGTTGTCAAAACTTTTTGGACATTAGCCTAGGCAAAAAATTTATGACTAAGACCCCCAGCGCAAATACAACAACAACAAAAATAAACAACTGAGACTTAATTAAACTAAAAAGTTTCTTCACAGCAAAAGAAATAATCAAAAGAGTAAATAGACAACCTACAGGATGGGAGAAAATATTTGCAAACTACCTGATAAAGGGCCAACATCTAGAATCTACAAAGAACTAAAAAAAAAAAAAAAAAGTACATCAAAAAGTGGGCGAAAGACGTGAACAGATTTTTTTCAAAAGAAGATACACAAGTGGCTAACAAACATGAAAACGTGTTCAACAGCACTAATTATCAGAGAAATTCAAACTAAACCCACAATAAGATACAACCTTATGCCTGTCAGAATGGCCACCATAAATTTTGGTGAGGATATGTGAAAAGGGAATGCTTATGCATAATTGTTGGAAATGTAAATTAGTACAACCTCTATGGAAAAAATGGTATAGAGATTCCCCAAAGAACTAAAAGTAGACCTAGTATCCAATCCAGCAATCCCACTGGGTATCTGCCCAAAGGAAAAGAACTTATTACATCAAAAAACACCTGCACCCAAGTGTTTATCACAACACAATTCATGATCACAAAGATATGGAATCAACCTAAGTGTCCATCAACTGACAAGTGGATAAAGAAAATGAGGTGTCTATAATACAGCAACTTCAATGGAACCAGAGACAATTATCCTAAGTGAAGTATCTCAGAAATGGAAAAACAAATGCCAAATGTTTTCACTTACAAGTGGGAGCTAAACAATGAGTATAGATGGTTGTAAAGTGGTGTGATAGGGGAACAGTGGATATTAAGCAGGAGGAAGGGTGAGAAGGGTGAAGTGTAATAATTACCTACTGGGTAGAATGTACAATATTCTGGTGACATGTACTCTAAAAGCCCTGACTTTAGCATCACATAGCATGATGTAACAAATCACTGTACCCTGTAAATAAATTGAAATTAAAAAAAAATATTAACTAACAATCATTATGTTGAAAGAAAAAGCTAGACACAAAAGGTCACATATTGTATATTTCTATTTATACAAAACAACCAGAGTAAGTAAATCCAAAGACGGAAGGTACATTGATAATTACCAGAGGCTGGAGGTGGGACTAATAAGGATTCACATGGGCTTTCCTTTGGGGATTAATGAAAATGTTTGAAGCTAGATAGAGGTGGTAATTGCACAATATTGTGAATGTGCTAAATGCCCTGAGTGGTTCACATTAAAATTGTTCACTTTATGTTCTTTAACTCTCAGCTTAGTTTCTCTTTAAAAGTCAGACTCTACAGATGGAGTTCATATTAAGCAAGCAAAATGAGTGCCTCTTAAACTGTTGATTGTCACTTTATGTTTAAATTGAGTGCATTCCATTTTGGAGCTGCTTGACTGGATTTGAAAACTAAAGTAGATGTAGCTTCAGTCCCTAACAAAACAATAAGGAATATACAAACCAGATAGGTGGTTTAGTTGGGTTTTTTCCTCAAGCATTTTGAAATATATTTGACTCTCTTAATAGTACAAGGAAATCATATTTAATCCAGCTGGATCATTTCTACATAATTGCCTCTCCGCTCTTAATCTTTGAACTGTTTATTTCACATTAGCAATTAACTATTATCAGTCTCATTAATGAAACAGAAACCACCTCTTCTACTCATTTATAAAACACTTGTCACACCAAATCTAAACAAAAAATGGGATCTGGACAAAGTAACAGCCTTTAAAAGCTACTGCCACTAATTATAAGAGTATGCTAGTTATTTTGTTGTTTTTCTTTTATTATGAAAGAATGCTCAGGACCCACGGTGTTTCTCTTGGCATAGCTGTTCTATGAGAGTCTACCTGAACTTTTTATGGTAATTATTTTAACAGTACTTTCATCCACTGATATGAAAAGCTGAGTTTTCACTGCTTATTTATGTCTATAAATTATAAAAGTCATATTCCTACTTAAGCAATCCTTAGAAACATTGTTTTCCATCCTACTTAATTGTCAGTTGACTAAGTGAAGAGCAGGGGAGACTGCTTAAGATGTATATCAGAGTTTAAGATAGATTTCTTATGAGATGCACAAGTAAAATTATCAATATATGGGCCTCCAAACAAAATTAGATTTAAGTATTCAATTATAAAAGATTGTTTACTGGGATTTAATGAGAATGCCTCAAAGTTTTAAGTAACTTACAGGAAAATGTGCTCCATCGTTGTACTCCCTTCTCCGCAAGACTTCATATTTTGTGGAGAATATTATTAATTTAGAAATATAAGACATAAAGCTAGAATGCTACTTGGTTTTATAGACATATGATACTAGTGATTGATCATCAATTGAATATGTTCTTTGTGCTTCTTTTCTAGTACATTTCACAATTCACAATTGCATTTTTCTGGCTAAAGAGGTCAATCTATAGCTAGGGAGCAGGACGAGGCTCCAATCCATTATCCTTTTTTCATTATTATTCCATTGGACTCTAATTTTGCGACAATTTTCTTTACTATTGTGTTCCCAGTGCCCATGACAGGACCAGGCTTACAATAGGTACTCAATAACTATTCCTTGAACGAATGACCAAATAAATGACAAAGACCAAATGGCTGATATGTTAATCAAATGTGCTGCCACCAGCATTTAATAAAGTCAGAATAGTCCATTAAGAGGTTTATTTTCATTTTCAAGGAATTATTTTCATTCAATAAATGAATATAAGATTTATTAGCTCTCATTTTGTAGGAGGAAAATTGAATAAGAGTTGATAATTTGTTGATGCATCTATTAGTACTTTATCTTATAGTACTATAATCGTTATTCACATTTATCTAACCAAGTGATTGTGTACACCTTGTAAGCAGAGATCGTTGTCATTTTTACCTCCTTTGTGTTTACTACAGTGACTTTCATATTAAAAAATAAAAAATAAATGTTTGTTTACCCCAAAGTTGATACCTTTTCTTTTTCTTTTTTTTTAATAGCTGGGATACATTGAGGGTACAAAAAACAAAGTCACATTGATTGCACTTGTTAGGTAAAGTCACTCTTATAATTGTTTCCCACCCCCAAAAGCTGTGTCACACACCATGATCTCCCACCCCCCCCAAGTTGATACTTTTCCTAAAATATTTTCATCTTAATTTTTATTTTCTTCCTAGCACATTAGTCAGACTTTCCAAAATAAAGAAATACATGGCTCAGGCTACAAAATCAACACCCATAAATCTGTACCCTTTATATACCAACAATAACCAAACCCAAAAAACAGTCAAGGACTCTATTCCTTTCACAGTAGTGCCAAAGAAGATGAAATATTTGGGAGTACACCTAGCAAAGGACATGAAAGATCTCTACAAAAAGAACTATGAAACTTTAAGAAAAGAAATAGTTGACGATGTTAACAGATGGAAAAACATACCATGCTCATGTCTGGGAAGAATCAACATTGTTAAAATGCCCATACTACCCAAAGTGATATATAATTTTAATGCAATTCCTATTAAAGCTCCATTGTCATACTTTAAACATCTTGAAAAAATAATACTTCGTTTTATATGGAATCAGAAAAAACCTCAAATAGCCAAAACATTACTCAGCAATAAAAACACAGCAGGAGGAATAACACAACCAGACCTGAAACTGTACTATAAATCAATAGTGATCAAAACAGCATGGTATTGGCACAAAAACAAAGAAGTAGATGTCTGGAACAGAATAGAGAACCAAGAGATGAATCCAGCTACTTACCATTATTTGATCTTTGACAAGCCAATTAAAAACATTCAGTGGGGAAAAGATTCCCTATTTAACAAATGGTGCTGGGTG